>ML107579.1:0-18384 GCA_003697995.1 Taxidea taxus jeffersonii | reverse complement strand
CATGCACGACAGAACCTCCCGAAGCAGCCCTGTGTCAGAGACGTGAATCCACCCACTGATCCTCTATTAAGAGCAAACACAGGAGCTCCCAGTTTCACTTCTGGAAATAGATCCATAGAAACTCCACAGGGCCTAATCAGCCAGCCTGATCTCAGCCACATATTATCTGTGCAACCCTGGGTAAATTACTTGACCTCTCTAATTGGCCGTTTTCTCATCTTTATCCGGAGGAGTAATGATACCAACCCACCACCTCACTGGGTTGCTGAGAAATTAAATGTTGTCATATGTCAATATATGATAGATATATAGACAGATATCTTGCAAAAATTTTAACAAGCAGAAACAATTTTTTTTAAGATTTCATTTATTTATTTGTCAGAGAGAGAGAGAGAGCGAACGAGCACAGGCAGACAGAGAGGCAGGCAGAGGCAGAGGGAGAAGCAGGCTCCTTGCTGAGCAAGGAGCCCGATGTGGGACTCGATCCCAGGACGCTGGGATCATGACCTGAGCCAAAGGGAGCTGCTTAACCAACTGAGCCACCCAGGCGTCCCAAACAGAAACAATTTTTTAGAAGATTTTATTTATTTGAGAGAGAGAGAGTGCACAAGGGGCAGGGGAGCAGCAGGCAGAGGGAGAGGTGGAAACAGGCTTCCACTGAGTAGGGAGCCCAACACAGCCGGATCCCAGGACCCCGGGATCATGACCTAAGTCTAAGGCACACGCTTAACTGACTGAGCCATGCAGGTGCCCCAAATTGTGAATAACAAACTGAGAATGGCTTAGAGCACAGAGGTACGGCTCATTCGTCTGTGTACCCTCAGAATCTGCTGTCTAGCATATATTAGGGGTTCAATAAACGTTCACGGAATGAGTCACTGTATCCAGGGCTCAGGGAACGGGAGGACACCCAGCAATAAAGTCATTGGCCCAAGGTCACCCTGCCACCTGCCACTTGAAAGCAGAGCTCGTAAATCTCCACCGAGTGGGTTTCCCTTTAAGTTTCCTGCTTCCTACGTGCTTTGATTGTACCTGACCGAGCATAAGTCTGGTGGAGAAAGATTCAATCAAAGTTCCAAGTCTGATTCTATTCCAGCCTGAGCTGAGTGAGTGTCTGTCTCTCCTTTCCCTGGGTCTGTCACAATCTCAACAAATAGGCTTTTAAATTAAGTAGTGATTTGGAATGTAAGTGAGTGCATTTAAGATGATAAGAGACAGAGAGATCCTAATGGCTGAAATATTTGTCATATCACAAGTAAACGGAATGTTTCGGGGAGTCACTAATATAACTAATTTTTTCCAAATCCTCCTCTGCTCTATGTGAGAAGATGAGGTCAGTGCAGGTTGAGGCAGCCCGCCGTGAGCAGCTGTCGGGGGACTGAAGAGAATACTGATGGATGGCTGAGGGGTCCGGACTGTTTTCCTGGGAACCCGGAGCCCCATTGTTCAAATTAAGCCGAGGCTGCCCGACAACAGGCGGCAGGCTGCTGCTAATGAAAAGACGGGGAACTGAATGTGAGGCCCAGGCTGCCTCTCCCCAGAGCATTCAGATGTGCTGAGTCTGTGCTGGGCCTCTGCAGGAAAGTGGGAAATCATCAAACGCCACTCCCTCCTCCGCATTCCCACTCCCCATTCCTGAATCTCCTCTGCAGCAAGTGCAAATGGTGTCAGTCAGATTTCTTCTTGACTGCTCCCAGAGCCTGGGATCTCACTATCTGCAAGGCAGCCCATCTCAGTGACCTCAGGAGAGCCCGGAGACCTCACATCCTTGTTTGTGGCAGTGGTGAGCTGAGAGGTGGACGGCTGGGCTTGGTGCTTGGACTGTTAGGCTTCTGGCTAAGAACAATATATGTGGAGATACTTCTGGTTTGTAAAAATGGGGATGATGTCTACACTTTCTTAAGTGGCAGAGCTGGTGGAGAGGGAAAAATGGTCATTTTACGTGAACCTCACATTAATGAAGGGCCTCACATTTAGATCTTGACATTATCTCAGAATGAATTTATGTTCAGCCACAGAGAAATACAGGACTAGAAGGAAATATTCACCTTTTTTTTTTTTTAAGATTTTATTTATTTATTTGAGAGAGAGAACATAAGTGGGGGGTAGGGGCAGAGGAAGAGGGAGAAGCAGGCTCCTCACTGAGCTGGGAGCCCAATGTGGGCTCGATCCTAGGACCTCGGGATTATGACCTGAGTTGAAAGCAGATGCTTAGCTGACTGAGCCACCCAGTCATCCCCACCATCCAGTTTGAAACTTATGTAACACTTTTGGACCATACCCACAGTATGTTATAAGGAATTTTTTTTTTTTTAAATATTTTATTTATTTATTTGTTAGAGAGAGTGAGCACAGGCAGACAGAGAGGCAGGCAGAGGCAGAGAGAGAAGCAGGCTCCCTGCCGAGCAAGGAGCCTGATGCGGGACTTGATCCCAGGACGCTGGGATCATGACCTGAGCCGAAGGCAGCCGCTTAACCAACTGAGCCACCCAGGCGTCCCAGTTCTAAGGAATTTTTAACATGAATTTTTTTCTGGGACAAGTACATGGCATTGCTTTTTTTTTTTTTTAATTTTTATTTTTTTGACAGACAGAGATCACAAGTAGGCAGAGAGGCAGGCAGAGAGAGAGAGGAGGAAGCAGAATCCCCACCAAGCAGAGAGCCGATGCGGGGCTCGATCCCAGGACCCTGAGATCATGACCCTAGCCGAAGGCAGAGGCTTAACACACTGAGCCACCCAGGTGCCCCGGCATTGCATTTTTTAAAGCATTCATTCATTCATTCATTCAATGTACCACAATTTTTGTAATATCAAATTGGTATTTCTTTGTATTTGGAGAGCCTAAAAAAATGGAAATGGTCCAGGCCTCTAGGAAACTCTGTCCTGCCTCATGACTATTTTTGTAATCAGAGGCACCTGGCTGGCTCAGTGTGCATACTCGAGCATGCAACTCTTGATCTGGGGGTTGTGAGTTCAAGCCCCATGATGGGTATAGAGATTACTTTGAAAAAATATTGTTGTAGGAGTGCCTGTGTGGCTCCATCGGTAAAGTGTCTGCCTTTGGCTCAGGTCATGATCCCAGGGTCCTGGGATTGAGCCCCGCATCGGGTTCTCTGCTCAGTGGGGAGCCTGCTTCTCCGTCTGCGGACCACTATACTATGCCTGCTTGTGCTCTCTCGCTCTCTCTGTCAAGTAAATAAATAAAATCTTTGAAAAAATATATCGTTGCAATCAAATAATACTAAGAATGTAAAATTGGCTTATTACGAAAAGGTTTATTATATGAGGTATCTAGAGTAATCAAAATCCCAGAAACCAAAAGTACAATGGTACGTTGCCAGGGGCTGTGGGAGGGGGGGGCGATGGGGTGAGGAGGTGGGGGGAACGGGGAGTGGTTGTTTCATGGATACAGAATGTCAATTTTGTTCTGGGGATTTGTGGCATAACAATATAAATATACTTTATACTGTACACTTAAAAATATTCAAGGGAGGGACGCCTGGGTGGCTCAGTTGGTTGAGCGGCTGCCTTCGGCTCAGGTCATGATCCCAGCGTCCTGGGATCGAGTCCCACATCGGGCTCCTTGCTCGGCGGTGAGCCTGCTTCTCCCTCTGCCTCTGCCTGCCTCTCTGTCTGCCTGTGCTCGCTCCTGTGCTCTCTATCTGACAAATAAATACATAAAATCTTTAAAAAAAAAATTCAAGGGATGCCTGGGCGGCTCAGCTGGTTAAGACTGACTTCAGTTCAGGTCATGATCCCAGGATCCTGGGATCGAGTCCTGTATTGGGCTCTGTGCTCAGCAGACAGCCTGCTTCTCTCTCTGCCTCTGCAGCTCCCCTCCTCCTCTCCCTGCTTGTGCACACTCTCTCTTTCACACTCTCTCTCTCACAAACAAATAAGTAAAATCCTAAAAAATTAATAAAAAAATAAGAATGGTTACGATGGCAAACTGAGGGCTGTTGGAGGGGAGAGAGGTGGAGGGTTGGAGTAACTGGGTGATGGACATTAAGAAGGGCATGCGATATAATGAGCACTGGATATTATATAAGACTGATGAATCAGGGACGCCTGGGTGGCTCAGTTGGTTGAACATCTGCCATTGGCTTGGGTGGTGATCCTGGGGTCCTGGGATCGAGCCCCACATTGGGCTCCCTGTTCAGTAGGGGGCCTGCTCAGGGGACTGGGTTGAGAGAAATGGACTAGTGGGATGGTTTGCATGCCCTCTGCACCTTTCCCTTCCTCTTGGCCTAGCTGGTGTTTCCTCTTCAGACTGGTCAGCGTGTCAGCCCATGGAGATCCTCTGTAAAAGCAGTGGGCTGTCAGGAGGGGTTAACCCTGGGCAAGCTACAGGGCTAGTCTTGCTTGTACCGTTCACAACAAGGTCAGTATAGGGTGGAGAGTAACAAGACAGGTTCGGAAGTCAGACTGCCTGTGTTCAAATTTCTGCCCACGTCATTTTCTACGTGACCTTGGGCAAGTAACTCGGGCCTCACTTACCCAGGTGAAAAGTACAGTTACAAATGGCACTAAACACAAAAGGACTGTTGCTATTCCTGACAAATAATAAGTGCTCAATGACTTAGCTACTTCTGAGGGCTAGGTACTAACCAATACCAAGTGTAATTTACCACCCTGTCATTTACACCTTTACACACCTTGGAACTGGATATCACACACACCCCTTTTATACGTGAACAAACTGAAAGTCAAGTGGCCACTTTGCCAAAAGAGACAGTGCCAGGGTTCTTGAACCTAAGAATCAGGGCTCGGGGTGATACTGCCCCCTGAAGGTCACTTAGGAAATTTGTGGGAGCGTTTTTGGTTGTTGGTCCAACTGGGGGCACTACGGGCCTTTAGCAGGCAGGAGAGAGGGATGCCTGGTATCCTGCAATATTCAGGTCAGTTCTGTACATCAAGGAAATTTCTACATCCCAAATGATTTCTGAATATCTTCCAAATATTCCTATAGGTGAAAAAACTTTTCATAATTAACTATGTTGTACAATAACATGAAATATTTCTTGCAGTTTTAAAATATACCAAATTTTCCCTGATTGCAAATATCATATAAAATGAGAGATGAGGGGTGCCTGGGTGGCTCAGTGGGTTAAGCCTCTGCCTTCAGCTTGGGTCATGATACCGGGGTTCTGGGATCGAGTCCCGCATTGGGCTCTCTGCTCAGCGGGGAGCCTGCTTCCCTTCCTCTCTCTCTGCCTGCCTCTCTGCCTACTTGTGATCTCTGTCAAATAAATAAATAAAAATATTTTCTAAAAAATGAGAGATGAATGCCCTCCCTCTCCTTCTGCCCCTTCCCCTTGCTGGTGCGTGTGCTCTCTCTCTAATGAGTAAAATTGAAAGGAAGGAAGAAAGGAAGGAAAGAAAAGGAAGGGAGAAAGAAAGGAGGGAGGGAGGGAGGGAAGGAAGAGAGGAAAAGAGGGAGGGAGGGAGGCATCACCAAGTAGAGTGGAAGAAAGAAGCCATTCTAAGCCCACAAGCCCTGTGCTGAGGATGTTATTCTGTCTTGATTCTACCTTTCTCCATTTTTCCCACTTACATTAGCCCTCTTTCTCCAGGCTGCTCTCTGATGGCAGCTTTGTCATGGACATATCACCATGCTCAGCAAATTTACCCTTCATATAAGCATAATACCAAAATCCAGTTGATTAAAAATATCTTTGAAAAATCCAAATTTAACATCACACTTAATGATGAAATGTTGAATGCTTTCTTCCTAAGATCAGAAAAAAGGCAAGGATGTCCATTCTCAATGTCATTCTACTCACTATTTTCCTGGAGTCCTAGCCAAAGCAATAAGGAAAGAAAAAGAAGTAAAATGTGTACAGACTGGAAATGAAGAAATAAACCATCTTTCCTCGCAGATACTAGGATTGTTTTTGGAAAAAAATGTTAATTTAAAGAACTCCACAAGACCATCATAGAATTAATAACTGAATCCAGCAAGATCTCACAAAACATGGTTAATATTTCAGTTCAGTTATTTTCCTACAAAGTAGGAGCAATTAATTGGGAAATGAAATTTTAGAACAGTTCTATTTAAAATAGTATAAAAATTATAATTAAGAAAATTTAACAAAAGATGGAAGGTTTCTTCCTTCTAAACTACAAAACATTGCTGAGAGAAATTTTAAAAGTCTTAAATAGGGGCACCTGGGTAGCTCAGTTAGGCTTCTGACTCTTGAACTCAGCTCAGGTCTCAGTCTCACAGTTGTGAGTTCAAGCCCCCCACTGGGCTCTGCACTGGGTGTGGAGCCTACTTTAAAAAAAAAAAAAAAGAAAAGAAAAAAGGCTGCCTGGGTGGCCCAGTTGTTAAGTGACTGCCTTCCGCTCAGGTCATGATTCTGGGGTCCTGGGATTGAGCCCCACATTAGGCTCTCTGTTAGGCGGAAAGTTTGCTTCTCCCTCTCCTACTTCCCCTGCTTGTGTTCCCTCTCTCACTGTGTCTCTCTCTGTCAAATAAATAAATAAATAAAATCTTTAAAAAAAAGAAAGAGGGAAATGGAGAGCTATACTGTATTCTTGGACTGGTGCTCAATATTAAGATGTCAAGTTTACCCAATTTAATCTGTAGAGTCATTAAAATTCCAGTTACAATTCAAGCAGGTTTTATTTATGGTAGAAACTGAGTTGATTTTTTAAAGTGTACACAGAAAGGGAAAAGATCTAGAAGAGTCAAAACAAACTTGAAAAAGAACAGAGTTGGGGGAGTCATAACCTGATTTTAAGACTAACTGTAAAAATATAGTAATCAAACTTACCCAAATACAAACTTAATCAAATCTAACTGTTCCAGTTATCTATTGCTATGTAACAAATCACCCTGAAACAGTGGCTTGAAATAATGACACTCATTTACTTTGTTCATTACCCCGGGGATGGATGGACTGGGCCCAGCTGACCAATTCTCACCAAGTCTCTCTGAATGAAGATACAGTCGGTTGAGGGCTGGGATTAGATCACCTTCAACCTTTGTCACTCCCATGTTTGGGGCACAGACTAGGAACGCTCAATAGCTAAGGCTCCTCTTTCTATGTGGCATTTCCACTTATGGGCAGGGCAGCTGAAGATGCCTACAGTGAGTGTCCAGAGAATCAGGTG
Source organism: Taxidea taxus jeffersonii (assembly GCA_003697995.1). Classification (NCBI taxonomy): domain Eukaryota; kingdom Metazoa; phylum Chordata; class Mammalia; order Carnivora; family Mustelidae; genus Taxidea; species Taxidea taxus. Next base: position 11,267 of record ML107579.1, on the reverse strand, counting down.
AAAGCAGCATGGATTTAACAATCCAGATTTGGAGATTACCCAGAGGTACTTTCTCTTCATTCTATCTTTCGGAAGTCAATCTCCAAAGCCAGCCCATATTCAAGGGAAAGGAATTAGACACCCTACCCTCATGCTAGGAATGCCCCCAAAAATTGCAGACATGTTTTAAAACCACCATACGAACCAAACAAGTGAAGAACCTGAAATAAAACTCACTTTTAGCCTAAAGAAGAGTATGATAGAAACAAGAAAGCCTCTGATAAAATGATGGGAAATGCCACTTGGGACTGCTACGTTTTCCTTAGGCTCCTGGTAAGATTAATTAGCAATGGCAGGTGGGTAAAGCCAAGAAGCCAAAGTGTTGGCCTTACTCAACTAGGAGAGGGCCCCAAAATTTCATATACCTTCTCTCTTCCACTTCAGGATCCCCCCCCTTTTTTTAAATTTTATTTATTTGACAGAGAGAGAGAGCAAGTAGGCAGAGAGGCAGGCAGAGAGAGAGGGGGAAGCAGGCTCCCTGCTGAGCAGAGAGCCCGATGCAGGGCTCGATCCCAGGACCCTGAGATCATGACCTGAGCCGAAGGCAGAGGCTTTAACCCACTGAGCCACCCAGACACCCCCACTTCAGGTCTCTTAAACATGCTGTTCCCACTGACTGGTATGACCTTCCTCCTTCCTAGGACTATCCTATTCTTTCTTCAGGTTCAGTGTACCATTTGCTCCTCCAGGAATCCCTCCTTGACCCCCAAGCCTGGGTCAAGGCGTCTTCTCTGGGGTGCCATAACTCCCTATACTCTGCCCTTTCTCAACACTCAGTAGTGCCTTGCTGTCTGTTTGTTTTTTGATCCCTCTGCTAGATCCCTCAGTTGAAGCTCCAGGAGGGCCCAAGGCAGGATTTTGTCCACCTTTGTATCCACTGCACCCTAGTAAGGCTGACGATGGACTTTAAGTGAGGGTGTGTTATATTCTTGAGCTACAGTAGGACTCAAAGTCACACAGGAAGCAGCTGCAAGTCTCTTACTTTGTCCCGAGGTATTGTTCATTGCCTCCCTGTGCCTGCAAACTAGAAGTGGGCAGAGCAGATCTGACAGCATGAGCAGCTAGTCCTTCGGTGTGAATAGCCAACATGGCCATGTCCTCCACCGTGGCCTCCCCTCCGGCCTTCCTAAATCAGCCAACTCTCCTCCTCAGCTCCTCTCTGAGAGTAGATCGACCTGCTTCCCACTAAAACCACAGATGCGATAATAGGAGGGGAAAAAAGGGTGGAGGGGACAATTGGTGGCAACGAGATGAACACAGATTAATGATGTGGACCTCGCCCTGGCCACCCCAGCCTGGGCTGGGGAAGGTTCATAGTTGATACCCATTAAAGGGCTTAATGAAATAATTATAATTCGCACCCCAGAGCATCAGAGAATCAATACTGGGGAACTTTGGACCACTCTGGGGGTGGCGTCCCACCGGCTTCGCAGTTCAGCACAGCAGGCAGAACTGGGAGAAATAAATGCAGCTGACAGAGAAGTTGCATTAAAAGAGGGCAGTAATAGATTAAAAGCTGCCCGGATCCTGGGGACTGACCGTCGATATCCTTTATTCCCCACCTCGCCCCAATTCTGCCCCCTCCAGGCACTATTAGCCCAAATCAATGGGCTGTCAATTGACATCACCAGCTCCAGCATTAATGCGGGCTCACAAAAGAAGCCCGGCCCTATATTATCACTTCTCTCGCTTCCAAATTACCATGTAATGCAGGCCACCGGCTGCCTGTGCCGTTAACACTACACACGATTTGTTGGGATTGGACTAAACATCTCATGGCTAAAGATTTCATCAGAGACTTGATGACAGAAATAAACTGCTGCCCACGGGGAAATCACTGGCAATAACAGAATTAGGCATTGTTTGGGAATCTGGAGGGATGATGGGCCAGTAAAGGAAATTCTGCCCACAGCCTAGGGTGGGACCTGCTTCAGAGAAGGAGATGCATGAAAATGCCTTTTTGTTGGTCCCACAAAAGAACAGGTATTTTGGATTTTTGTGGAGGGTTTGCTATTTTTAGGCAAAAGCTGGGAAGAAGGTTCCTCCTCCATGATAATAGGGAATGTGACTATTATGGGTTGAATTGTGTTCCCTGCCCCCCTCAATCTAGAGAAGTCTATGAAAATTAATAAACGGAAATCTCAATGAAGTGGACTCGATGCCAGAAAGGGAGGCTGGGAGGGGGAGCCTGGACCACTCAGTGTCAATTGCAAGAAGAATTATCAGTTCCAGACCTCACCAGAAGAAAAGTCAACAGGAAAGAAGGATCAATTACAGGCCCGACAGGGAAAGAGGTACACTGCATCTCCTAGGAGAGATGGTGGATCCATGCAACTCAGCCAGGGAGAAATCCTCCTCATCCTGACCCCTTCCTTGCTTTTCTCCAGTGGACTTTCATTCAAAACAACTCCTCCCTTCTATCTGTTAAATAAATAAATAAAATCTTTAAAAAAACAAAACAAAACAAAAACAACAACAACTCCTCCCAATTTCCTCTTCCTTCCCGGTAAAATAAAGTTCCTGCCCTTTGTTTGTGGGACTTGCCTGTGGTTTTGCCTGAGCTTGCTTGTCCGACATTTCAATTCTGTTATTCCCAAATAAACCCATTTTGCTGGTAAAATCAGCAACACCTTTATTTTTAAGGGTAACAGATCCTAATACCCTCAGAACATGACCTTATTTGGAAATAGGGTCTTTACAGAGGTGATTGAGTTAAAATGAGGTCATTAGGGAGGGTCCTACTCCGGTATAACTGGTGTCCTAATGGAAAGCAGAAATGTGGACACAAACAGATGTGCACAGAGGGAGGTCGAAGTAGACACATGCAGAGAGAAGACAGTCACGTGACTGGAGTGGTGCTCTACAAGCCCAGGAACATGTGAGGCCCCTGGAAGCTAAGAGAGGCCCAGAACAGTTCCTTTCCTGGTGCATTCAGAGAGCACAGCCTGCCAACACCTTGGCTTCAGACCACTAGCCTCCATAACTGTGAGACTATGCATTTCTGGTTTAAGCCATATAGTTTTTGGTCCCTTTTTATGGCAGCCTTAGGAAATGTTAATGACTGCTGTTTAACCAGCAGTCAGCAATAATAGCTCTTACTGAGCACTTATTCTAGGAACCAGGCAGAGAGCTCCACATTTACTGGCTCATTGAATCTGCATAACGAACGTAATAGCTGACTGTTACAATCCCTGTTTCATAAGAGACTCGGTTTTAAGAGATAAGAGTTTGCTTAAACTCACACATCTAGTCAACGGCAGAGCAGGTCGCAGACAGAAACATGACAAACAATCAACAAGCAAATAAAAAGGTTCCTGGTGACTATTTCCAGTTTTCAGATGATTACTTGCTGCCTGCTTTCTTTCCAGACCAATCTAATTTTCTCAACCCCTGGTGTGGAACCTGTATCTACTTGGATTAAGAGTCTACTGCATCTCCAGCAAAAGTGCAGATGTTTGAAAACAACAGCACGGTGGGGGGGGGGGGGGGTGGGCAGGGGGACAGGTTGGTCAAAGGGTACAAACTTCCAGCTCACAGGATAAAGAAGTCCTGGGCATCTCATGGAGAGCATGGAGAGTACGTAGATTCTGGAAAGTTGCTAAGAGAGCAAATCTCAATATCCTCACCAGGAAAAGGAAATGGTGATTAATGTAAGGGGATCAGGGCGTTAGCTAACCCTAAGTGTATCAAACCAACACATCATCAACCCTAACATTGCACAAGAGTGTACATCAAGTATGGCAATAAAGCTGGGGTGGGGAATGAGAGGAAAACCACTGAATAGCCATGATTACTTGTTCCCTTGAAAGTAAGAATGTTATATATTATTTCTCCTCATCCGTCTTCCCATTTGGCACTGCAGGACACACACACACACACACACACACACACACACACACTCTTTCTCTCCCCTCTTTCCCATCCACTGGGGAAGCCAGCTCTATAGCCTCTTTCCCTCCCCTTTTCTGACTTAAAAAAAGAAATCATAAAACTGCTTTATGGAGACATACCACACAATTCATCCCTTAAAGTATACAATTCAGTATTTTTCATATATTTGCAGAATTGCGTTTAACCATTACAATTTAGAATTATTTCATCACCCCCAAAGCCCCATACCTATTTAGAGTAACTGCATTTCTTCCAGCCCCGCCTTTCCCTCAGCTTCAGGAAACCAATCCACTTTCTGTCCCAAAAGATTGGTCTATCCTGGACATTTCACATAATCGTATAACATGTGGTCTTTTGTGGCTGTCCCCCCTTTCAGGGATACATTAGCTTGTATTAGGACCTCATTCCTTTTTATAGCTGAATAACATCTCAGTGCAACTGTGTACCCATTTACCCATTCATCAGGTGATGGGTGTTGGGGTGATTGACACATCTCAGCTCTTAGGATTGATACTGCTGTGAACACGTGTGTCCAAGTTTCATGTATACTGTAATCACTCTTGGGGACATAGGAGTAGAATGTCTGGGTTGTAATGGCAATTCTGCTTAGCTCTTTGAGAACTGCTAACTATTTTCCACAGTGGTTGTACTATTTTATCATCACACCAGGATTGGAGGAGTGTTCCAGCTCCTCCACATCCTTGCCAAGTTGTTTTTTTTTAATGACCAAAACCTTGTGGGGAATGAAGTTCTGCCTCATTGCGGTCTTGAGCTGAATTTCACTGATGGTTAAGGATGTTGGGCATCTTCCCATGTGCTTATTGGCTATTTGTACATCTTCTTTGGAGAAATGGCTTTTCAGATCTTTTGTCCACTGTAGACATATTTTTATAAAATGTATTTTTAAGGGGGCGCCTGGCTGGCTCAGTGGGTTAAAGCCTCTGCCTTCGATTCAGGTCATGATCCCGGGGTCCTGGGATCGAGCCCCACATCGCGCTCTCTGCTCAGCAGGGAGCCTGCTTCCCTCTCTTTCTGCCTGCCTCTCTGCCTACTTGTGATCTCTGTCAAATAAATAAATAAGACCTTTAAAAAATGTATTTTAAAGATATTCTGGATACCAGTCCTTTATTAGATACATGGCTTGCATATAGTTTCTCCAATTCTGTGTATTGTCTTTCTTCACTTCCCTGATGGCATCCTTTACCTAAGTTCTTAATTTTCAGGAAATCCAATATGTCTTTTTCTTTTGTTGCTTATGCTTTTGGAGTCATATCTAAGAAACCCTTGCCTAATCCAAGTCAAGAAGATTTGCAGCCTTTTATCTTAGAGTTCTGGGCCTGACTGCATCCTCTGAACACCCTGAACTGAGGCCCAGCTTCTTAGGACAGGCCCCATTCCCCCCAAGCCAGGCTGTCTGGCTGTTCTCTCCAACTGCCAAGACTAGCTGCACTGCCTCTGCTCACCCCACTCACGCCACATACTGCCCAGATTTCGGAAGCAGTCTAAAGATACCGGGAGTCCATTAGGCAAAGGTTTTGACAGTTGTCACTGTCAACTTTCTTTTGGCTAGTTATTCCTGTTTGATCATTTCCTCCTCTCATGCAACTTTAATCTTGGCTCCCCAATTCTGCAAGGAGCAACTGTTGCAAAGACCTGTGGAGGGTCCTGAGCTCAGCCAGCTAACCTCTCACCACTCCATAGCCATGACCATGACCAGACCCTTACAAAGAGAGTACATTCTACTACTAATGCCTGCTTCACTCCTTTTTATTCTTACACTTGATAAATATTATATGCTTATAATGTGCCAGACACTGGAAATACAGGAGTGTGTGAGTATCCTTGCATTCTTGGGTTTGAGTTTGAGGGGGGAGAAATTCCAGCATTTCATGTAAGTATGGTTGAATCTCAGAAGTTCAGAGGTGATGAGGGAAATAACACAGGGGCTCAAATTAGACTGTATTAGGAAAGACACGCTAACCACTGAGATTTACCTTCTTTCCCCCTCCATGTTTCAAAGCTCTGTGTCTCCCCACCACCCCTGTGCCCCAGGTAACCTGAGATCTCTACTCAAAGCCATAACCCCAACCAGAGCACTCGCTCTACTGCCTACTGGGAATGCTTTACCTGAACATGAATGTGAATATTCAGCGGGGACTTCCTTCCTCAGCACTTGCTTCCAGGTTAGACAAGTTGTGAAACAAAAGCACAGACTTTAGTGATCAAATTTCAGGAGCTTTCCTCAGCTGCGTTTGGAGTTGTTTTCTAAATAGCTACTGCCATCTAGTGGAAAAAGAGGTCCTTACATCCAAACGCAGACCCCCAAAATGAATTCTCAACTTTTTCCTATTTATGTCCCACCAATCACTCCCTTCTACCTTACCAGAATTCAAAAGGCTGTTTTTCCTATGAAAGCATAGGATACCTAGAAAACTATAGGTACTCCATAAATACTGTTTGAGCAAAGGATTGTTTGTAGGTACTATCATTCCATTTCTTTGTATTACATTTTAAGTACAGAAATAGTAATATTGTTGGGAATAAAGTATTCCTGTGGCTTTGCAGATAAAAACTACGCCCTTAATAGTTTAACAAGTACAATTACTGTGGATTAAACTCAAGGGATTGCTAAATACAGTACCTGAAACCAGCATTCTTAAAAAGCTGCACATGGAGATAGACAGTTGGCTTTTTTTGCTCCCTCTGCCCAATCCAGTGGAGCCCTGTGCAAAAATTATGAGCCAGCGATCAAGCACATTTCTGCTTATAGCCACAACCTCCTTAATAATTCACCAGAATTAAAACTGCCTTTGCCACCCCACGTAGATCTACGCATGCTTAGCTGATCATCCAACCATCCAACCCTCCTTCCCATGAAAGGTTGTTAAAAAAAAATCAAGAGGGGGGATGCCTGAGTGGCTCAGTCGGTTGAGCCACTGCCTTCAGCTTGGGTCATGGTCCTAGGGTCCTGGGATCAAGTCCCGCATTGGACTCCTTGCTCGGTGGGGAGCCTGCTTCCCTAACTCTGCCTGCTTGTGCGTGTGCTGTCAAATAAAATATTTTAAATAAAAAAAAAATAAATAGTGGAAGCCATCTGTTAACTCTAAACTTAACTGTAAATGGTAAATACTGCCATCCTCCCCGGCCACTTCTCTGCATCTTTTTCTAAGAGTGCTCTATTTCTGCTACTTCTAGCTAGGCTCTTCACACCAAGCATGCCATTTTATACTTTGTAAAAGCATTTCATGGCTACCAATTGATTTTGTGTGGGTCAGCCTCTCCTCTTACTCTACACATATAGAAGGCCAGCTTTTTATCTACCCCCATAAACCAAGCTTACCTCACAGCAGGAACCTCATTAAACACAAAAAGTTGGTTTGAGTCACTGAGCTCCTCAAATGCCCATGATTGCATAGACTGCTACTTGCAAAAGGCCAAAATAAATCACTGACCATGAATGCAAACAAGGAACTACCAGATGAATACAAGATGAAGTTAACTAAGTACATGATTGCATATGTTGAGGAGCAAGATACAAAACTCCCTTTAAGGAGATATTCCAAGGACACCAGGGTGGTTTAGTCAGTTAAGCAACTGCCTTTGGTTCAGGTCATGACCCCAGGGTCCTGGGATTGAGCCCCTCCTCAGTGGGGAGACTGCTCCTCCCTATCCCTCTGCCACTCCCCGTGCTTGTTCTCAAAATCTTTTTAAAAAAGTATTCCTTTAAGTGTGAATCCCAGTTCCTGTACTGAGCTAGTACTGTTTAATTCACACTGTAATGGAGCAAAAATACAGGTTTTGGAGTAAAGCCTGCCAGAATTTGAATCTAGATCCCTCCCCTGTGGTATCAGAGATCAACTCAACTCTGAACCTGTGTCAACTGTAAACATAACTTTGTTCAGATTATTTATAAATAAAAATCTAGCAAATAGTTCATTTCCACTTCTGTCCCAAAGCCTCAGTATTTCCTAGTACACATGCCCAAATTCTTCCATTTGTATACAGGAAACCACCATTTTTCAAAACCCAATTTGTTTCACTAATGGAATTCATGGATAGAATTTCAAAATTAGACTTACAGTAACAAGAACTTATCAACTTTGGTTGGGCTTTGTCTTGTGCTGTTTTTCACTAATCACATTCGACCCCCACAATTTTCTTACCAAGACCCCATGATTTCAAAGGAACCAAAAAAAAGATTACATTTCTTTTGAGCAGCATAGTCTCCAATTATTTGCTTCAGTTCATAAAGGATGCATTAACAACTGTAATTAAAACCCAGGTTTGATAAAATAAAAGGTGGGGTGAAAAAACCAGTTATATACATGAAGCCTGGGCCTTTCCCAAGAATGTTATTGCTTTTTTAAAAATCTGTGACCCTTGACAAAGGAAAGCGAACATAAATCATGTATGGTACCAAGCATTACATGGACATTCCTAAACCACGGCAGTGTATTATCAACCATTTAGAGGATAATGACTTCTATGTGAGATCTCAGTTATTCTTACAAACCTTGCATAATGCTCTTAAATATTGTAGTTACCACAAAATCATCATACAAAATCCAAACATGTAACACCGGGTCACCTGGGAAACAAAAGCTCCTAAGATAGGGAGGTTGAGTAGAGATCGTTTATGCAGTTAAAAATTGTGGCACATGCCAGGATTCATTTCTGACCACCAAGATGGCAAATGCGTGGCACAAGCATTTGTCAACCTTGTCAACGTATTTTTCACCTCTCCCTGGTTTCCTTGCTTCAGGCTTGAGGACTGAGGCCCATCACCACCAAATGACACATACACATGACTTTTACGGGAGTCAAACTCCAAGGCCAAGTACTTTTGGTATATAGCCCAACACCAAACATTTACTGTCAAAGCCAAATTCAACATGTTTACTAACACACCCACCATAACCAGAGACAAGCACATAGGAATTTGCTCTGAAACCACTTACCTAAAGGCAATCCAGTATTTGTATCAAGCAGAACTGTACTCAAATCAGTTCAGCTTTGAAGTTTGAGGTTTAGCCTCATCACCCAAAAGAGATCAGAATTAGCTATTTCTGGCCCTTCCTTCTCAGTTGATTCTATGGTAAACAAACCCCAACCCACCTCAACTTCGCAGCCAGTTCTTATTGACCAGCCTTTGAGAAAAAAACAGAATGCCATCTCCCCTCTGGAGAACATGAATGCTTTAGAGGAAATATGTTGCCCTGTACTTGGGTCAGTTCCATATGGTCAATAGACTTACTTCCAGGCTTCACGGTCTGGTTATTCCATTATTCAATTGGCCACCCTCAAACTTAACTCAAGAGGCTACTGTTTAGCAAGCCATTAACATGAGATACCCTTTTCTTTTTCCAATCAGTTTCTCCGCCCCCCCCCCCAACAGCTCCCCAAGCACTGGAAAGCCAATTTGCAGCTCAGTTCTACTTTACTGCTTAGTATATCTATAGTGAACACAAAGTCTAACTCATAAACCCAAAGTCCTTTTTATACTGACTTGAGTTACTTGTCTGAACTCTTCTATTTGATGATCCAAATATTTTGGGTGTTTCACCACTAGGCCAAAGGGAATATCCAGTCCCCCAAATCAAATGCTACCTGCTGCCCTTGTATACATGGAATCAGACAACTGTATGGTGCCAATTTTAAATACAGTTTTATTTAAGACATTGCATTTTCCACTTAACAATACAGTGCTTATAAAGTGCAATGTTTATTTCTTTTCCCTGTGCACATATTCCATATTCAAGTATCAAGAATGCCCAGTTTTTTTTGCTATAGCAGCTCAACATTACAACTGCCATGGAATTTGCTACAAATTTGGGTCCTTTGAATATTGTGTGTGGAACAATGCTCAACCTATTTATTCTCAGGTTGGTTTAATCAACCTCTTCAATGGTGGGCCCAGAGGAGGCACCACCAGAGGGAGGAGCTCCACCACCAGGGAAGCCTCCAGGCATTCCTCCAGGCATTCCCCCTGCACTCTGGTACAGCTTGGTGATGATGGGGTTGCAGACTTTCTCCAACTCTTTCTGCTGGTGTTCAAATTCTTCCTTCTCTGCAGTCTGAAAAGAAAGAAAACTTTACTACATGTTCCTCAAGTAAAGGAAACTCATGTCTGGTGCAATTGGTTATGAAGACTAGACAAAAGTTTATCATTCAATTCTTCACCACCCATGAAATCTTGGGTCACTCAGACATCCAAGGAAGGAAGCTAGTTGCCAACATCTGGAATTCTGGTGGAAACCGCGAATGTTTGGACCATTCATCATTGTGACCTGTATAGAAGACCCATCTAATCTTTTGGTGAAACCCTGTAATCACCCCATCCACTCTGAATTTAGTCTAAATTACAAACCTGGTTCTTATCAAGCCAGTTGATGATTTCATTGCACTTGTCAAGAATCTTCTGTTTGTCTTCATCATTTATCTTGCCCTGAAGTTTTTCATCTTCAACAGTTGCTTTCATGTTGAATGCATAAGACTCAAGTGAATTCTTGGAAGACACCTTGTCCCGCTGTTTCTCATCTTCAGCTTTGTACTTCTCAGCTTCCTGGACCATGCGCTCAATATCTTCCTTGCTCAAACGGCCTGTAAAATTAACCAGTGTTTTTGTTTAAACTGAACTTTTGAGTTACCCTGCCATGACTGTAATCCACTGAAGAGGCCAATTCCAGAAAGTGATTCCTTGGCCCAAGTATCCTCGGAAAGTTAGTATTCATAAAATGATCCTTATGACCCAAACCATCTTAGAATATTAAGTTTAACTCCAAAGTTGTGCTCTTAACTTACCCTTGTCATTAGTGATGGTAATCTTGTTCTCTTTTCCTGTGCTCTTATCCACAGCAGAAACATTGAGGATACCATTAGCATCAATATCAAAAGTGACCTCAATCTGAGGAACACCACGAGGGGCAGGAGGTATGCCTGTGAGTTCAAACTTTCCAAGTAGGTTGTTGTCCTTGGTCATGGCACGCTCACCTTCATACACCTTGGTAGCAAATAAAAATTACTAAGAAACTGCAAAGATTACTGCCCCAAGTTTCTAGCTTGGTGTAAGGTCAATTAGGAAAGGCTGCGCTCAGACATCCAAGGAAGGAATTGGCCAACACAAGACTTCTGGTGGAAACTACGAATGGTTTAAGTCAAATCATCATAGCGGGCCGTCTTCCCTAAGTTTCACAGGACAAAGTACCAATACAATATAAATTAAAACATACCTGAATAAGCACACCAGGCTGATTGTCAGAGTAGGTAGTGAAGGTCTGTGTCTGTTTGGTAGGAATGGTAGTATTACGCTTGATGAGAACAGTCATGACTCCTCCAGC
>ML107578.1:5320-49757 GCA_003697995.1 Taxidea taxus jeffersonii | reverse complement strand
GAGGGGAAGATAGCAACAGGTCTTATAACCATGAAACCAGAGGCACCCCCTCCCAAGTTCTACTATCGTTCTCAGGGGCCAATGCTCTTGCTGCTGCAGAAACAACCTCAGGAACAGAAAAGCTTCCTGCCTTTCAGAGTGTCCCACCAGACTCTCTGGATCTGAGAATGACTGGTTGGCCTAGCTGTACTGTCTGAGACTGCGGGCAGAGTCAAGGCACGGACAGGAATAGGAGGAAACTAGCAAGAAAATGGCAATGGAAGGGAGGAAAATGAGAGAACCTGAGGGGCAACTGTGTAAAGGGAAAATAAAGAGGGAGAAAAGAGAAAGAAACATCCAGTAAGAGAAATAAACAAATTGTCAACCAACAGGGAATGAGTGTACAGTTTGGGATTCAGAGTCAAGAGGTCCTAGCACTCCAGATGTGTGACCTAACCTCGGGAGTGTTACCTAACCTTTCAGGACCTCGATTTCCCCACTTGGGAAATAGACCTAGGAAGAGTACTTTTCTTGCTTGCGTTGATGTGAGGATGAAATGAGGCTGTGTATTGAAAAGCCCATTGCAAACTGTCAAATACATGATCGAAGATCATTTTAATTGTGAGTGAGTGTGTGTGTGTGTGCATGTAACAAGCTCTGAGAGCTTGTTTTACGGAAGAGCCTGCTCTGGGCTAGGTGCCCCACATATCCAGGCTGCTTGCTGGAAGCTGTGCCCTCCCCTTTTGAGCCAGGAGCATTCCCTTCCAGGATGGGGGACATGGGAAAGAGGTCTACTGCCTGCGAATCCCCAGTATTCATCCATGCTCCATGAGGTCACCTCTCCCGGTGGCATGTGGTCAACTTTGCAACTGGCTACATACTGGAAAAAATTAAAAAACACTGGTGCCTTAGGGTGCTGTGTTCCATCCTCTTCCTCTTTGTTTCTTTCAAAGTGTTTTAAGCCCCTCTCCCATCTCACTGCCCTCCATAATTAATCAGAGCCGTCTTAACCAGCTTCAATCTTGCCTTTTTCATCTTGATTTCAACTTCAATTTTTAATTACCTCCTCTTATGTGTCATTTTAAATGGATTTGCTATGCCAGAAACTCTCCAAATAAATGAGGTTTTAAATTAGTCTTTATGTAATTAGACAAGAACTCAATTATACCAAACATTCTTACAATCTGAGCTTTAGATAAAAAGAAGCTTTGGCCACCAATAGTTTAAAAGTCTGTGGCTAGATTATTTGCATGAAATGATACCTTAAAATTTTTTTATTTGAATTATATTGTGATAGCTGGACTATAAAGACCTCCCATTAAGGAGGGCTAAGAAGACTCCTACCTGAAAATGTGTTGTATGTCTATTTTTCATGTTACTAAAAAATCAGTACTTGGTATTTATCATCAATCTCACACTGGTGATTTACAGATCATTAACACAGACACTGATGAGGTAATCATCTTTTAACATTAGAAAAAGTGGGGGGGGGTCGCTGATGCACTGACTAAAAGTCTTTAGCGCTCAGTTTATTTTCAGTTTCCCATCTCTTCTTAAGCCCCTCTAAGAGTGAGATTTTTCCAAAATACAAGAGTAATTACACTTTTATTTTGCAATTTTAAAAGTGGCATTTTATTCATTATTCATCTACTTCTGGATTTTAACTGATATCTGTAGGGTTGCCACATTTCTATGCAAATACCATGATTTACATTCATTGGTGTTTTGAATTCAGATGCTCCTGATAATTTCCATAGTTTTCATCTTTATTATAATTACAGATGCATTTTTTTTCCTTTCCTGTCATATGTGACATGTTGTCAAAGACTCATGATGTGCAGAGGAGAATGTGATGATTGGTTACCAGGCAGAGTCAGGGTGTTTTATTTCAGTGTTTTAATGGGGAGCATTTTTCTTCAGTTTCACCTAAAGATATCAGTGCTGGGGGCCTTAGTTAGAAAACTCAGAAATTCTGCAACTCAGCCATGCAAATGGCATCCAAAGACCACCAACCCCGGGATGCTCTTAGCCACCAGTTTTGTATTCACGTATTCTGGATCCCTGACTCATCTTTCCCTCCTTCTCTATACTCTGGTCTCTCCAAGCCCAGGTGCCTCCCATCAACGCTGTTTCCCAAGGGAGCCAGACACTTTTTGTCTTTGCTTTTACTCATAACATTTCTTCTGCTATTTTCTAACCTGTTCATTCATTCAGTTATTTATTCATTCACTAAATACTTCCTGAGCACCAATCATGTACCAGACATTGTTATAGGTACTGGGAATACAGCTATGACCCAAACAGATGGAAATCCCTGTCCAGTAGAGTGACATTCTGGTGAGGAGTCAACTCATACATGCATACACTCACACGCACGTTTTCTATAGAGTGAATATAGAAGGTAGGTGTTCTACTGCTATTTATGAAAACCTAGTCATCCCTCAGCCATCTACCTCCTTTTCCATTTCTGATCCATTCTCTGCCTCAATTCTGGGGAGAATTAATTACCTTTCCTTCATTCTCTTTTAGCTCCATATTTTCACCTCTGACTGCTATAATGCTTTCTGCAATCTGCCCTGTATTAAAATGCTATTCATTTCACATTTTATAAAACAGAATTTCATTGACTATTTCATATAATTTCCATAACAACCCTGGGAAATGGGCATTATCATCTGTCTCTATTTTACAGATGAGGATACAGATAACAGCTTTGCACTCTAGAAAACGTAGTAAATGTCACCCAGGATTTCCCTCTCCCACTCCTCTCTCCCTCTTTCCCTCCTTCATAAATTTGATGAATACAGGTTGTGTGCCAGCCACAGTGGTAGCTCATGGACAGGGAGTGGGGTATAACAATTAGTCAAATCGAAGTTCTTGACCTCATGAAGTTTATTAGATCACTAAACAAATAAATATAAATATCCAATTGTTTTGGGGCCCCTGGGTGGCTCAGTCGTTAAGCGGCTGCCTTCGGCTCAGGTCATGATCCCAGGGTCCTGGGATCGAGTCCCGCATCAGGCTCTCTGCTCAGTGGGAAGCCTGCTTCTCCCTCTCCCACTCCCCCTGCTTGTGTTCCCTCTCTTGCTGTGTCTCTCTCTGTCAAATAAATAAAAAAAATCCAATTGTTTTAAGTGCTGCTCAGGAAAGATTAATGGCTATAGTAGGATTATAAGACAGGATAGGGCTTTGACCAAGTCAAGGGAGCCTTTCCAAGCTCCAAAGGATAATGAGTCAAAAGGCGATGGTAGCTGGTGGGGAGGGACACGTGGGAAATGGCCCAGGAGAAGGTAATAGTGTGGACAAAGAACTTGCACCTGACTTCTGACCCTCTAAATCCAGAGTTTTTCCTCACTATGCTATATTCCTTTATTTATAGTTTTTATTTTATTAGATCATAGGCTTTTTGAAGACAGTAACTGTGACTTACTTTTCACTCTCCACATCATCTAGTACATGGCCACATCAGGTGCCCAATATTTATTTAATACAATTAAATACATTGAATTTAATCTGTAATAAATGGTCTCATGGTTTTTACCAGCACTTTCCTACAAAGATGCTAAAGTGAAAAGTCAAGGCTGAGAAAGTGAGAGAAGACAGTATTATATTTCTTTTAGGTACACATTCCCTCTTCTGAATCACCTTCCCCCACCGCTTATTTCAACATGGTTTTTTCTTAGACATCCAACCAGAGAACCCTGAGATTCTGTGGGCTCTCCTATCAGAAATGATTCTATGTTAAGAAAAATAGTTTTTAAGCCATTATCCTTCATAACACAGGGTATTTATTTATTGACTTATTTTTTTAGTGTACACTTTAATCCTAATCACCTATTATACCCATCCCCCTTCCACCTCCCTTCCAGTAATCATCAGTTTTTTGTCTCTAGGTAAAAGTCTGTTTCTTGGTTTGTCTCTCTCTGTTTCTCTCTTTTGTCTCCCTTTGCTTGTTTGTTTTGTTCCTTAAATTCCACATGTGAGTGAAATCATGTGGTATTTGTCTTTCTTTGACTTACTTATTTCACTCAGCATTATACTCTCTAGCTCCATCCATGGCTTGCAAACAGCAAGATTTCATCCTTTTTGGGCTGAATAATATTCTAGTGTGTGTGTGCACATCTTCTTTGCCCATTCATCTATTGATGGACACTTGAACTGCTTCTGTAATTTGGCTATTGTAAACAATGCTGCAATAAACATAAAGGTGCATATGTCCTTTCAAATTAGCATTTTTGTATTTTTTTGTGTCAATATCCAGTAGTGCAATTACTGGAATGTACAGTAGTTTTATTTTTATTTTATTGAAGAACCGCCATACTGTTTTCTACAGTAGCTGCATCAGTTTGCATTCTCACCAACAGTGTATGAGGGCTCTTTTTCCTCCACATCCTCACTAACACCTGTTTCTTGTGTTTTTTATTTTAGCCATTCTGACAGGTACGAGATGATATCTCATTGTAGTTTTGACCTGCATTTCCCTGATGATGAATGATGTGAACATCTTTTCATTTGTCTTTTGGCCATCTGTATGTCCTCTTTGGAGAAGTGTCTGTTCATGTCTTCTGCCCATTTTTTAATTGGATTATTTGTTTTTTGGGTGTTGAGTTGTATCAGTTCTTTATATATTTTGGATTTTAACCCTTTATCAGATATGTCATTTGCAAATATCTTTTCCCACCCACTAGGTTGCCTTTCAGTTTTGTTGATTGTTTCCTTCACTGCGCAGAAGCTTTTTATTTTGATGTAGTCCTAATAGTTTATTTTTGCTTTTATTTCTCTTGCCTCATAAGACCTACCTAGTAAAAATGTTGCTATGGCTGATGTAGGAGAAATTTCCACCTGTGCTCTCTTCTAGGATTTTTTAAAAAAATATTTTATTTATTTATTTGTCAGAGAGAGAGAGAGAGCACAAGCAGGGAGAATGGCAAGCAGAGGGAGAAGAAGGCTTCCACTGAGTGTGGAGCCTGATGTGGGACTCAATCTTGGGACCCTGGAATCATGACCTGCGTTGAAGGCAGACACTTAACCGACTGAGCCATCCAGGTTTCCCTGTTCTAGGGTTTTTATGGTTTTAGGCCCTACATTTAGGCCTTTGATCCATTTTGAGTTTATTTTTATGTACGGTGTGAGAAACTGGTCCAGTTTCATTCTTGTGCATGCAGCTGTCCATTTTCTTAACACCATTTGTTGAAGACACTGTCTTTTTTGTCATTGCATATTTTTTCCTACTTTGTCGAAGATTAACTGACCATATAATTGTGGGTTTATTTCTGGGTTTTCTGTTCTATTCCATTGATCTATGTGTTTATTTTTGTGCCAGTACCATACCATTGTGATTACTAACACAGGGCTGTTTGTATTGTGATTTACAGTTTGCAAGATATTTGCAAATATGTTGCCTCACTTGGTCTTTCTCTGGTAGAGATTATTCCCCCCACCCCTCACCATTTTACAGATGGAAGCATAGAGAACTTTAAAGAAATTTCAGGGTCCCATAGCTGTAAGCATTGAAAGAAAAACTTCTATCCAGAGCTGAACTGGAGTTGGAACTGGGGATCTTATTATCTCTGGCCAGTGAGCAGGATCCACAGAGGCAGTACTGTAAAAATGGTGGAAGAGTGGGTCTGGAGCCTGACTGCCTGGGTTTATTCCCAGTGTCGCTCCTGACCTACTTTGAGCGATGTATTAGCTTAGGCTGCCATAATAGCATACCACAGACTGGGTGCCTTAAACAATAAAACTTATTTTCTCACAGTTCTGGAAGCTAGAAGTTCAAAATCAAGGTGTTGGCAGGTTTAGTTCCTGGTGAGACCTTTCTTCCTGGCTTGCAAATGACCAGCTACCCTCTTCTCACATGGTAGAGGGAGAGGTTTGGTTCTTTCTCTTTTTATAAGGGCACCAGTCCTATTGGATTAGGACCTCATCCTTATGAATTTACTTAATCTTAATTATTTCCTAAAGGCCCTATGTCCAAATGCACTCACACTGGGGGATAGGGCTTCAACATATGGAACCAATCCATAACAGGCAAGTTACTTACCACGCCCCCACCCACTTTGCCTCTACTTCCTCTTCTTGTGTTAAATGGCGCTAACAATACTACCTGCCACATTGTCATGAGAAATAAATGGGATAGTACATGTAAGGTGCTTTGATGAAATCTGTGCCTGGCGTGTAGTCATTCCATGGGCCTTGGTTACTACACACTTTGTAAAACCAATTTTGACTTTTCATTTGTTACTTCTTACTATGCCCTGCATCTCCAGATATTTCGGACAATTAGCTAACTCACTACCCATTCTTCGTTCAGAAAAAGATCGTGAAAACAAGCAAAATACTTAATTTCCCCAAAAGTATATGCTGAATTGCTGAATTGTTCAGAATTTCTTTCTTTCTTTCTTTCTTTCTTTTTTTTTTTTTGTATACAAACATAGATTTAGCTCTTGGTTTGTCATATAACTTCCCTGCTTTGTCCTGTCTCCATACCACTACACCTCTCCCCTTTTCTTGGCAACATGTCCCAAGAGTACTGAGACAATAATTAGTGAGAAATTTCTTCAATGCACAGAACTTTCTTTCTCTATTTTATAACTAAATCCTACATTCTAGCCAATGTTAACTTTTTCCAGCTAAGCAACTTTGGGAATATTAGGTCAAGCTATTAAGAGTATCAGTGGGTATGACCAAGAAGGAGAAAGGAAAGAAAAAAGTGATAATTAAATATAAGAAGAAAAATATTTTGCCATAATCATGGGTCTGTAAAGACAGCATAGTGTTTTAGAAAGAACCTGAAAAATGTAAGTTATTATTACTTTATTCATAATCCTCTAAGTACTTCATCTTAGCTAGAGTTTATGTTTTTAGCATTGCGATGTATCCATGTCCAAATGAAAAAAAAGTACTGACATTCTGATATCTCTTTGGAACTTTGAAATGGGTTACTTTTCCTCATTTTTTAAAATTTATTTTCATTTTTTGTAAAGATTTTATATATTTATTTGAGAGAGCACAAGCATGGGGAAGGGCAGAGGGAGAGGGAGAAGCAGACTCCCCAATAAGCAGGGAGCCCATGGGGCTCAATCCTGGGACTCTGGGATCATGACCTGAGCCAAAGGCAGACAGACGGTTAACCCACTGAGTCACCCTGGCGCTTTGAGTCACTTCTCTTCTTAAGGAAATCTCAGAAGTACATTTTGTGTAGCAAACTCCTACACAAGGTCAGTCACAGCATTGGCATGAACTTAAAGTGACCATTACACTACTCTGAAATTCCAACAGATATGTATTACAAAAAGTTGTAAGAAGATAAGCAAGGCCACTCATTTTGTGCAGATATAAAAGTTAGGCTGGCATTTCAAAGTTCAGAAATTCCAAGACCACAGGAAATTAAAAAATGCCCAGTGGCCTTCCCCACCTCCCAACCCCCTCCCCCACCCCCACCACGCCTAGGTCAAACAAAATACCCCTGTGTACATTTGGTTCTTTGAAATGCACTCTTGAATTATTTTAAATTCTAATGTTTAAGCTCAGGGACTGAGCTGGTTAATTCTCTTGATAAAAAGAAGGTAAAGCATGCTCAAGGAGACTGGAGGTGTTAAAAGTCTAGACTTGCCAAGCAAACAATTTGGATTATTTGCATTACAAAGCAGTTATTTATAGTGGTTGCTCCTCTGGTGCACTTAAGTCTCTTATGGATCATTAACTGCTTGAGAGAGCTGGGAAACAGAGTGAAGTGGAATAGCCATTTCCAGGTAAAACTGCTTCTTTTTCAGAAAGGAAAAATAAATAGAAAGACTCTTAGAAACTCTCACATTTCCTCAAAGGGAAAATGAAGTCCTATTTATAGAAAGCTCTCAGGAACAACACGCTATGGAAAATAAGACACAGAGCCATAGGACAACCAGTGTTTGTTGCACTCAGCGACAGGCCAGACCGTGGACCCAGTGCATTATGTGTTATTGCATTTAATTCTTCAAGCATCCGTGACATGTGGTATTCTCGTCCCCACTTGCCGGATGCAGAACATTAGGCTCAGAGAGTTGCAGTGATGGTCAAGATGGTTCAGACCTGCGATCTGTTCAGGAAAGGGCCTGTGCTTTTTCCATGTTGGGTGACGCCAAACCAAAAACTGGAAGAAGCTGTTTGTGTTAACCAGAGCGACCATCTCACATTGACACACTTTTTCCTCCATTTCTTTGCCTGCTCTTTTTTTATTAAAAAGTTGGGTAAATTTCTTTAAAAAAATATGAATAATTTTACAGAGTGTTTAACATGGCAATAAATGAGAAAAATCAGTATTATTACCCACTCTAAGAAAAATAGTTGTCTCACTATTGGTATCTTTCCTTGACCTATAGAATTATAGTTTGCATTATATCAGTGGTCTGGGTGGCTCAGTTGGTTAAGTGTTGGACATTTGACACTTGATTTTGGCTCAAGTCATGATTTCAGGGTGGTGAAATTGAGCTTGGGGTGGGGCTCGCTTTGCTGCCTCTCCCACCACCCCCCACGCACCCATGCACTCTCTCTTAAAAAAAAAAAAAAGATTTATACCTTTGCATCATATAGAATTAATGTTTATAGGACTTGGGGGGGTAAGAGTGATGGTGAGAAATAAACTTAAAGGCATCTATATCCAAACACCTTTGATTTAAATATGATACAGGTTATGTAATAAGATGGAGACATATAGATGAATTTTGGTCATATACTGACCTAGACTAAGGCATGCAGTTGGTGCATTAGATTATCATTGGCCTGGGAGAGCTTGGGAGTTCCAGTATTCCACTTCAACATTCCCTTTTTAGGCATTATAATCAATAGGTCTGTTTGCTGCCTAACAGGGCCAAGGGGTGACAGCTTGGTTTTAGGAATCAGATTCTCTACTGCCAAAAGAGCAGAGATTGTGAAAAACTGGATGCTATTTGTTACATGATGCAGATTTCATGATAATTTTCATACATGAGCAAAAAAACATGGACAACTTGTTGAAATAAAAGGAGTCAAGATTTGGAGTGGGAAGACCTGGCTTCAGGTCTCGGTTCTGGCCTTGCTACCCATACCAGACTGGTCTGGCCTGAGCCTTGCTGATGGAGTACTTGGAACAGAAATGCTAAATAAATGTTAACTATTTCTTCTTATTGTTAGATATTCAAACAAAACCCCCTTACAATAATATTCCCTTTGACGTGATCAAAGGCAAAGTCATATAATGCTGAATTGTATCATTGTCAAGATATGTCCTATGGAGTTGTTGCCTATCCCACAATACCCAGAACATGTCCACCAGTTCAGTGGCTCAGTCATTAGAAATGTAACCATTTTCTGTCATTTTTAGGCTCTGAAGGTAACTTCATAGAAATCGAATTTGATTTAGTTATATACTTACTGGTTTTTAGAATTAATCCATTAACTTTAAAATTTCTACTATTTTCCCCCTTCCTTTGGTCTGTCCCCTTCCTTCTCCTTCCCTTTCTTTCTCTTCCCCCCATCGTCCACCCTTCCCTCCCTATAGCTTTTGCTTTGCTTTCCCCTCTTCTGCCCCTACCCTACTTCTCTGTCTCTCCCTGATTTAGTCTCTGGCTGTCTCTCAGAAGCTGTGTTAGGCCTGGCTGAACACAGATACCCATCAGAGGCAGTCCCTACCTACAGTTCAAGAGGAGTGATAAGGTTCAAGTACCCTGATATTTTAGGGGAAAGAGGAATTGAAGAGGTTCCCATAATGTGAAATTTGAGCTGGACCCTCCCTATAGGATGGTTAGGGTCTAGCCTTATGAAGGCTTAAAGAGAGTAAAGAAGGACGTGTAATCCAGGCTAAGGAAGCTAAAGGAGCAAAGGCATGGAGGTGGGCTTCTCTTGAGGAAAATCGAAGTAAGAGATTAGCTCCAACAACAAGTGTATCTTCTGCTCTCTGCCCTTTTGAAGTAGCAACTGGGATACTCTTCCCCACAAATGTGGGTTTGGTGGAGACAATTCCCAGCTCTGATTTACATTCCTTAGGCTTCAAATTATTTTTCAGGCTGGACTTCCCTTGCCATCCTTCCTAGCTCCTGATGTGTCCCAGTCATCCTAGTGGATTTTAGGTATAAGATTTACCCATTCCATTTAATTCTTTTGGACTTTGACATTGTTTTTAGTTGTTGAAAACTGTTAATGTAAAAATGATGAACATCTTTTTGCACAAGTGTGGGATTTTTTTAATGCTTATGGTTATTCTTTAGGGGTACATTTCTAGAAATAAAATTACAAGGTTATAAATATGATTTTTAAAAATAAATCATATGTAACTGTCAAATTTGCTTTGTTAAAGAGACCTCACTAGCCTGTGGGGATGCCTCTCTAACAATACCTTTATCATTTTGAAAATATTGCCTATTTTGGTACAGAAACTATGGATCTTCATTGTTTTCACTGGATTTCTATTACTTATTAAACTAACCTTCAATATTCACATTTCACCTTCTTGTCTTTTCTGAATTGTTATTTCAGTTTTACTCCCAGTGTTTGTCTTCTAGTTTGCACCAACAAAGTATTAACCCTTCATTGTATATGTTACAAATACTTGCCTATCGTATTTTTCTTGTCATTTACAAATAAGAGTAAAACTTTTTTAATGCTGGGGTGCCTGGGTGGTTCAGTCGGTTAAGCCTCTGCCTTCGGCTCAGGTCATGATCTCAGGGTCCTGGGATCGAGCCCCACATCGGGCTCTAAAAAAACCTTTTTTAATGCTTACATAGTAAAATAAATCAGTCTTGTTTTTTTCTGAAAAAAAAAAAAAAGATTTACTCATTCCAGATAATAACCACAGTTATTACTGTCTCTCTCTGAGGTACCATTGTAGTACCTGTTACTCAATCCAGTGCTACTCATTCTAGTTTAATTCTGTGATGAAGTCAGCAGTGAACTTCAAAGAAAGAGGTTTCAGTTAAGATGATGAAGGAAGGTACCTTCTTGAATTCTACCTATGCTAACCTTTTGACAGTTACCTTTGGGCGCCTTCAATCCATGCATTCAGTCACAGACAAATATCCATTCATTCACTTTCACTGGGCAGGTCACAGTTCTCCACATGGACAGGGATATAAGGGACAATAAAACATGTTTTCTACCTTCCAGATGGTCTAGGTGAACTAAGAGAATACAAAGCAAACACTGATTAAGATGGAACTGGAGGGGATTATGCTAAGTGAAATAAGTCAAGCAGAGAAAGACAATTATCATATGGTTTCATTCATATGTGGAACATAAGGAATAGCACAGAGGGCCACAGGGGAAGGGGGCAAAAACTTAATGGGAAGAAATCAGTGCAGGAGACAAACCATCAGAGACTCTGCACTCTGGGAAGCAAACTGAGGATTTCAAAAAGGAGGGAGGTGGGGGGATAGGGTAATCATGTGTTGGGTATTAAGGAGGGCACATGTTGTGATGAGCACTGGGTGTTGTACACAACTAATGAATCCTTGAACACTACATCAAAAACTAATGATGTACTATATAGTGGTTAACTGAACATAATAATAATAATTAAAAAAAAAAAAAGAAAGTGATTAGGAGCACAAGAGAGGGCAGTTAGGATCTTTGAGAATGAGGATAGTGATAGTTCCCCACCCCCAAATGGCGTCACAGGGGCTGTCCTGGAAGAGGTAGAATCGAAGTTAAGTCTGGAAGCTCTGGGATGCTTTGATTGATCTGGTTTCCCCATCCTCAGAAACCCGCAGAAGCCCTTTAGAGTGCTTGCTTTTTGCCTTTTTTTTTTTTTTTTTCTGTGAAATTTTGCATCTGGCTGTGGCCTCACGGATTGAAGGGTAAGAGGGAAAACTAGCTCTTTTCTGGGAATCTACCTCCCTACACTTGAATTTTGTTATATAGGGTATTGCCTCATATTCACATCCAGATTCCTCAATAAATGATGACAGTCTTTTTCCTTCAAGGCTTTATATCTACTAGTGTTCAAGGGCATGTTATTTTGTGTAGAATGTTTATTAACTCCATAAACTTGCAGGATTATATTAAAATGATGTTTCCTATGTTGAATTTTAGCCTGATGACTTCTCTCATCTTCATGGGGGTTTTGGTGTCTATTTCCTCAGGATGAATTCCAAACTTACTCATGGAAAAAGGTAATGTGGATCCACCTGTCATCATTAAACAGCAAGTTAGGTGTCACTCCTGACCACCCTCTCATTGCAGATGAGGAGTACATCATAAATAGAGCCATCAGAAAGCCAGAACTAAAGGTAAGTAAACTATGGTAACTGCTGATGCTAGAGAAATGTAATCTTTCTCCCCTGAAATATAAGTTTAGATCCTCCACTGTGCCAATCCTCTACAGTATGCATAGAACATTATAAAGAACATGCACTTTGGAGGTAGACAGAGCTGAGTTCAAATCTCAGCTTCATCTTTCTAAACTGTACAGCCTCTGTTACTAAGCTCTGTTGAACCTGTTTCCTCATGTATAGAATAATGATGACAATGCCTACATCTACTGTTCATTGTTGACATTCAGTAAGTTAAGGAATACAAAGAACAATACGGTGCTAGGTGCATAGTAGATGCTCAGTACACATTAGCTCTTAGTACCATCAGACCTTGTGTGATAACATATGAAACGGGGTTTCTCTTACTTAAAGGTAATCACCCAAAAACACCCTAGGGTCTCTTCTTATGTCTTCAAAATGACCTTACTTTGAGTTCTGTCTTTCAAAAATGTATTTGGTTACTCCTTGTTCTCTATATTAAATTAATACTACTTGGATTATGACTAGCTAACATTCATAATAAAGGCATATTTTATAAGACAACTGTTTTCTCTTAAATTTATTTATGTGTAGACAGCTGTTTAGTTTATGAGCTCAAGGTCAATTTTTAAAAGTAATAAAAGTCAATTGCTGAGCATTTTCTTTATTGTCAATTGTTATCATCCAATTCTCCTAATTGCCTAAAAAAACAAAAACAAAAGAGGTCAAACACCTTCAACTAACACCTTCAACTAACAGGTGGTTATTCAACTGGTTTAGGAGGCATCCCAAATCAATTTTATGTACCCAAGATTATTATTGACCTCGACCTTTTTTAATTGCATCAAACAAATAAGTGGACAACAAAATGAAGAAATGCTTAAATAATCAAAATGTAAAGAAGGGACAGAGGTCTTGAAATGGAAAGCCCTGGCCCCACGCTTGATATCTTCATTTACCACACACGGCTTAGAGAGTTTGGCTAATTACTGCCTCTCTGAGCCTTGAGCTTCTTACTTATAAAACGAGTGCAATAACTCCTTCTGTGCCTGTTTCTCAGGCCTTTGTAAACCCAAGATGAGAAGGTGGACATTAAGGTGATTTGTGAACTGTCCAGAGCTACATTCATAAAGGACAGAAACTTTCACTGAAATTGAAGGAGGTTCCACAGGCTCAGCCATGACAATACTGATGTGACAATGAGAAGAGCAACAGTATGACAGGACAACCATTTAGGCCTTGCAGGGAGAGTTTGGAGACCTGCAGCAAAAGAGCTCTGTCAGGCTTACAAATGCAGCCTAAGAGGAGACTTTAAGGATCATTGTGGGATCACAGGTGAAAGGAAAACTCAGTGCTTAGCTTAACCTGTTAAACAGGATGCTCTCACAACGTGTTCCAACAGGAAATGAGGAGCAGGAAGCCTGGGGAGAGGCAAGGTTCCTGGTTCTGAGCAGAAAGATGACAATCACCCACCGCATACCCCTGATGTCCTAATTACTATTTCCTGGTCTGAAGTTCCAGGAAATGGGCAAATAAACTCCACCCCATGCAAATATTGTACTTCACATCCTCTTACTTGTGTCCAGAGCCTCTGAAGGGGATGAGGGAAGCAGAGAGACTCCAGGCAGAGATGATTCCTGCTAGGGGAATGTTAAAGATATTTGAAAGGTCTTTGATGGGATCATTCTTCTCACTCTGTGAGGAATGGACTCAAGAAATTATCAGGAGATAATGGAGCTTTCTATTTCCTGGCCTGAGGTAAAATTAGCCAGTAACCTCTTTATTCTCCGTTATTGCTGCCTTCACCTGTTCATGTTCTGTGTCCATTATGTTTTATTAGCTTCTCAATCTCAGCGTGGATTTAGGCTCCTTGATGGAGCAGGGGCCTCACATTCTCCCACAGCTTGCCCTTTAAACATGTTCTAACTCAGAATTTTGAACCTAGGGAATTAATAAAGAAGGCAACCCTCACTTTCTTCAGCTTGAATCTTGGCAGTGACAGGATTTTTCAGATCTTCTTCTGAGACTTGTTTGAACGTTATGTCCTTTGAGAGATTGGACTTTGGAGCCAGATGGGTTTGAGTTCAAATTCGACCCTGGCTTCTTAATAGGTGTGATCTTGGGCAAATGATTTAATCAAAATGAACTTCAGGGATGAAGGATGGAGTAAAGGTGAAAGTAATGCCTGTTGTGCCAGAGGATGATGAACAAGACTAAAGAGAATGTGTGAAAGGCCCCCAAGTCCTCAACAGACAGTAGCTATGAGTACAGTCCAGCTCTGCTTGAAGAATTACAGGGACTGAACAGGAATGGCAGGTGTGAGGCAGGAAGCGTGAAGTCCCAACGTGGGCCATGACTGCCTTCACTCACTTTTTCCTTACTCCAACTTGAAGCTTGTGAAGGAAGAATCACTCCCAGTGGCGGTGCACTCTAACTTTATAGATTAAAAATCAATTGGAAAATAGGAATTATTTTTTAAAGTTCTTTTGCAACCAATCTTGCTGAAATGTGTCCATTCTGTAAAATAAAAATACAACATTTAACACTCTTTCTGGGTAACTACGAATGTGTGTGTGTGTGCGTGTGCGTACATCCATGTGCACACACATATATTTTTGAACAGTGTTGAGATTCATTTAATGTAACCCAGGTGTTGAAGCTTAGGGATTTAACCTCTATTTCTAATTGTCATGTGGTTGTACAAAGCATTCATTCACTCATTTACAAAAAAAAAATTGTTGAACCCTTATTATATTTCAGCTATATGCTCTACGCAGTTCTAGAATTTACCTAACCATTATATGGACTATCCTATTCACGGGTATAGAATATACTCAGAAGAGCTGCAGTGGATAATCTGCTTAATTGCCTCAATTTATTCATGGGGAAACTTAGGTGTAGAAAAATTTACTTGAATTTCTCAAGGACACAATTATCAGAGAAACTGTAAAAGGAAGAACACAGTTTCTCACCTTTGTCTTCACATTAGAACTATCTGAAGAAAATTTAAGAATATTTATGGCCAGGTTGCAACCCAGACAAATGAAATAGGAATTGCCTGGGGGTGGAACCCAGACATTAGTATTTTTTAAAGCTTGCTGGTTAATTCCAATGGGCAAAATGAGGTTATAAGCATGGCTCTATAACCGGATGACAGTCTCGCTTTGTGCTCAGTTGCATCAGTTACATCACCAGGTGACAGAGATTCAGATTTGCATATAAAGTTGCTTAAAGAAATTCAGAAACAAGAATGCCTAATTGCCATCAGCATGAACCTTACTTTCCCTTTTTACTGCCCACACCCTCAGACCCTCACTTCCTGGAGCACATTTTCTTGCAATAGCCTGCTCACTCTCTTCTTGAACCTGCTCTCTGTCTAATCTTTGTCATTGTCTCCTCTTTTGTTTTCTCTGCAAGTCCATTGCCTACAAGAAAATGCCGTAGATACCTCATTCTAGCACTTAAGGCTGTATGCTCTTTATTTATTTATCTTTATCTTTCTAGCCTCATTCTCCAGTCTGTAGTCAAATAGGCCCACTGTTTTGCCCCTTCCCACAACTAACTTGTGCATAATCTCTTTGAAATGCCCTCTTTCCTTCTCATCTGAGCAAAAGTCTTCCACCCTTCAGGGCTGAAGCTCAGAAGTCATATCCCCCATGATGCCTTCAGACATCTGTCCTCTCTATATTTCTACATTTCAATACTATTAATTTTACTTTATTATATTTTTATTCCTTTGACATGTATATGTTTGACTGTATGGTATAGTTTTCTCTCTCTGTTTTTTTGAGATTGATTTTTATTTATTTATTTGAGGAAGAGAAAGTGGGTATGTGTAAGCAGGAGAAGGAGGGACAGAGAGAGAGGAAAAGAGAATCTCAAGTAGACTCCAAGCTCAGTACAGAGCTCTACCTACCCGGGACTCCACCTCACAATCCTGAGATCAAGGCCCTGAGATCATGACCTGAGCCAAAACCAAGAATTGGCCACTTAACCTATTGCACCACCCTTGTTTTCCTAGTTTTCTCATTTGTAACATTTGTTCCCCTCGTTGGGTTATCAAATAGTGGAATGCAAAGACTAAGTTTTAGTCACATGCTTATGCATATAGTAGGCCCATGATACACACTGACTGAATGATAACTTCTAATAAAGAAGACCATTTGTGTTATTCGGAAAGGTTGGGTAAGCTAGGCAAGGATCTCTATCACTGCTTCTTCACCAGATGCTCCTTTAGCTACTGAACTGCCGTGTATTTACTAATCCTTAAACTAGAGACTTTCTTAGTACTTTTCTTTTGCAGGTGAGATGCATTAAAGTGCAGAAAATAAGATATGTTTGGAACAACTTAGAAGGACAGTTCCAGAAAATTGGGTAAGTTGTTTTGGCAGTTTTATCCAAAAGAGAGAAATTTATCTCAAAAATATTATTTCTAAATATGTCTTTCTCATTATTGTTATTTCAGCTGTCTGGAAGACTGGCTCAGTTCTGCCAAGATACATCTAAAATTTGGATCAGGTCTAACAAAAGAAGAACAAGAGATTAGGTACCATGCCTCCTGTTATCTACATCAGCTCAAAAGAACAGTTACCATTAGCAAATAGAGAGCCCAGTGCATAGTTATCTTAGCTGGGCAATATCAGAAAACCTTGTAACGCTCTATTCAGTATGGTTAAATTAAATGCATGCACATATATTATTTCACTTCCTTAGAGCAACCTTGTGGGGGGAGGTAGAACAAATGTCCTTATCCTCCCAATGTAACACATGAGAAATCTGAGGCTCACAGAGGTATGATGACCCAAACGAGGTCTCACAGATGGGAGGTAAAAGAAGAAGAGGAAGGGCACATGTGGAATGTTTAGAATCTCTCAAAATCTCACTGTGTGGTTTTGAGCAGGTAACCTCTCATCTCTGGGATTTGGTTACCGAATTATTAGGAAGGCAAAGAGGATTCTATAAAGTTCTTGCTGGTCCTAAGTTTCTATGATTCTCACATTCTCCTCCACCATGTTTCGTAGTAATTGGAGGGACCTGGAGCCTTGCCATCAGCATCACCTCGAAGCTTGTTAGAAATGCAGAATCTGGGGGCACCCGGGTGGTCAGTTGGATAAGCATCTTCGTTCAGCTCAGGTCATGATCTCAGGGTCCTGGGATGGAGTCCTGCATCAGACTCCCTGCTCAGTGGGGAGCCTGATTCTCCCAATCCTCTATGCTGCTCCCCTTGCTTGTGATTTCTCTCTCTTTGTCAAATAAATAAATAAAATCTTAAAAAAAAAGGAACACAGAATCTTAGACCATGCATCGTCCTTATTGAATCAGAGTCTTCACATTAACAAGATCATGAATCATCTGTATAAACATTAAAGTTCAGGAGTCACTGCACTAATGTCTTTGCCCAATCTATTTGATCTGAAAGTCTATATAGAAGGGAAGGAGAGAGTGGTTGGTGTTCCCAACAGCAAAATAATTCATAAAGGGTCATTGCTCTGCATAATCAGAGACACATAGCTCTAGGTTTTCAATTAAAGAGCTATATAACTGTGTGTGAGAGCTATTTTGAAATCCCAACAACTTTTCTTTCTTTTTTAATTAATTTTTTATTTTTATTAACATATAATATATTATTTCCCCCATGGGTATAGGTCTGTGAATCATCAGGCTTAAAGGCTTAAACATTTCGCAGCACTTACCATAGCACATACCCTCCCCAATGTCCATAACAAAGCTACCCTCTCCCTCCACCACCCACCCACCCTCCAGTAACCCAGTTTTTTTCCTGAGATTAAGAGTCTCTTATGGGTTGTTTCCTTCCCGATCCCATCTTGTTTCATTTTTTTCCCTCCCTATCCCCCACGAACCCCCGCCCTGCCTCTCAAATTCCTCATGTGAGAGAGATTATATTATAATTGGCTTTCTCTGATTGACTTATTTCATTTAGCATAATACCCTCTAGTTTCCTCCACATCATTGCAAATGCAAGATTTCATTTTTTTGATGGCTGCATAATAGTCCATTGTATATATACACCACATTGTCTTTTTCCCTTCATCTGCTGATGGACATCTATGTTTTTTCCATAGTTTGGCTATTGTGGACATTGCTGCTATAAATATTTGTGTGCACGTGCCCCTTTGGGTCCCTACATTTGTTTTCTTTAGGGTAAATACTCAGTGTGTGATTGCTGGGTTGTAGGGTAGCTCTATTTTCAACTTTTTGAGGAAACTCCATACTGTTTTCCAGAGTGGCTGCATGAGCTTGCATTCCCACCAATGGTGTAGGAGTGTTCCCCTTTCTCTGCATCTTCACCAACATCTGTCATTTCCTTACTTGTTAATTTTAGCCATTCTGACTGGTGTGAGGTGGTATCTCACTGTGGTTTTGATTTGTATTTCCCTGATGCCGAGTGATGTTGAACACTTTTTCATGTGTCTATTGGCCATTTGGATGTCTTCTTTGCAGAAATGTCTGTTCATGTCTTTTGCCCATTTCTTGACCAGATTCTTTGTTCTTTGGGTGTTGAGTTTGATAAGCTCTCTATAGATTTTGGATACTAGCCCTTTATCTGATATGTCATTTGCAAATATCTTCTTCCATTCTGTCAGTTGTCTTTTGGTTTTGTTGACTGTTTCCTTTGCTGTGCAAAAGCTTTTGATCTTGATGAAGTCCCAATAGTTCATTTTTGCCCTTGCTTCCCATGCCTTTGGTGATGCTTCTAGGAAGAAGATACTGCGGCTGAGGTCGAAGAGGTTGCTGCCTGTGTTCTTCTCAAGGATTTTGATGGATTTCTGTCTCACACTGAGGTCTTTCGCCTATTTTGAGTCTATTTTTGTGTGTGGTGTCCACATATAAAATGGTTTCATTCTTTTGCATGTGGCTGTCCAATTTTCCCAAAACCATTGGTTGAAGAGACTGTCTTTTTTCCATTGGACATTCTTTCCTGCTTTGTCGAAGATTAGTTGACCATAGAGTTGAGGGTCTATTTCTGGGCTCTCTATTCTCTTCCAGTGATCTATGTGTCTGATTTTATGCCAGTACCAGACTGTCTTGATGATGACAGTTTTGTAATAGAGCTTTAAGTCTGGAATTGTGATGCCACCAACTTTGGTTTCCTTTTTCAACATTCCTCTGGCGATTCACAGTCTTTTCTGGTTCCATATAAATTTTAGGATTATTTGTTCCATTTCTTTGGAAAAAATGGTTGGTGTTTTGATAGGGATTGCAATAAATGTGTAGATTGCTTTAGGTAGCATAGAGAGTTTCACAATATTTGTTCTTCCAGTCCATGAGCATGGAACGCTTTTCCACTTCTTTGTGTCTTCCTCAATTTATTTCATGTTTACTTTATAGTTTTCTGAGTACAGATTCTTTACCTCTTTGGTTAGTTTATTCCTAGGTATCTTATGGTTTTGGGTGTAATTATAATGGGATCAACTCCTCAATTTCTCTTTCTTCTGTCTTGTTGTTGGTGTAAAGAAATGCAACTGATTTCTGTGCATTGATTTTATATCCTGACAGTTTAATTGAAATTCCTGTATGAGTTCTAGGAGTTTTGGAGTGGAGTCTTTTGGGTTTTCCACATTAAGCAAAATTTCATCTGCAAATAGTGAGAGTTTGACTTCTATGCCAATTTAGATGCCTTTTATTTCTTTTTGTTGTCTTATTGCTGAGGCTAGGACTTCTAGTACTATGTTGAATGGCAGTGGTGATATTGGACATCCCTGCCGTGTTTCTGACCTTAGGGGAAAGCTCTCAGTTTTTCCCCATTGACAATGATATTTGTTGTGGGTTTTTCATAGATGGCTTTGATGATATTGAGGTATGTACCCTCTATCCCTACACTGTGAAGAGTTTTGATCAAGAAAAGGTGCTGTACTTTGTCAAATACTTTTTCAGCATCTATTGAGAGTATCATATGGTTCTTGTTCTTTCTTTTATTAATGTATTGTATCACATTGACTGATTTGTGGAGGTTGAATAAACCTTGCAGCCCAGGAATAAATCCCACTTGGTTGTTGTGGGATTTAATTTAATTAATTTTACATTACATTTTACATTTTAATTTTACATTAATCTTTTTAATGTACTGTTGGAATCTATTGGCTAGTATTTTGGATGAGAATTTTTGCATCTGTGTTCTTCAGGGATATTGGTCTGTAATTCTCCTTTTTGATGAGGTCTTTTTCTGGTTTGGGGATCAAGGTAATTTTGGCTTCCATTTCTATTTTTTGAAACAGTTTCAGGAGAACAGGTGTTAATTCTTCCTTAAATGTTTGGTAGAATTCCCCTGGAAGCCCACTGGCCCTGGGCTTTTGTTTATGGGAGATTTTTAATGACTGTTTCAATCTCCTTACTGGTTATGGGTCTGTTCAGGTTTTCTACTTCTTCCTGGTTCAGTTTTGGTAGTTTATATTTCTCTAGGAATGCATCCATTTCTTGCAGATTGTAAAATTTGCTGGCGTATAGTTGCTCATAATATGTTCTTATAATTGTTTGTATTTCTTTGGTGTTGGTTGTGATCTCTCCCCTTTCATTTATGATTTTATTAATTTGGGTCCTTTCTCTTTTCTTTTTGATAAGTGTGGCCAGGGGTTTATCACTCTCATTAATTCTTTCAAAGAACCAGCTCCTAGTTTCATTGATTTGTTCTACTGTTCTTTTGGTTTCTATTTCATTGGTTTCTGCTCTGATCTTTATTATTTCTCTTCTCCTGCTGGGTTTAGGCTTTCCTTGCTGTTCTTTCTCCAGCACCTTTAGGCGTAGGGTTAGGTTGCGTACTTGAGACCTTTCTTGTTTCTTAAGAAAGGCTTATTTCGCTATATAATTTCCTTTCAGGAAGATTTTGAATAGTTGTGCTTTTGTTTCCATGAATTTTTAAAATTCTCCTTTAATTTCCTGGTTGACCCATTCATTATTTAGTAGGATGTTCTTTAGCCTCCATGTATTTGGGTTCTTTCCAACTTCTCTCTTGTGATTGAGTTCTAGTTTCAAAGCACTGTGGTCTGATAATATGCAGGAAATGATCCCAATCTTTTGGTAATGGTTGAGACCTGATTTGTTACCCAGGATGTGGTCTATTCTGGAGAAGTTCCATGTGTACTAGAGAAGAATGTGTATTGTGTTGTTTTGGGATGGAATGTTCTAAATATATCTGTAATGTCCATCTGTCGAGTGTGTCATTTAAAGCTTTTATTTCCTTGTTGATCTTTTGCTTAGATGATCTGTCCATTTCAGTGAGGGGGTGTTAAAGTCCCCTACTATTATTGTATTATTGTTGATGTGTTTCTTTAATTTTGTTATTAATTGGTTTATATAGCTGGCTGCTCCCATGTTAGGAGCATAGATATTTAAAATTATTAGATCTTTTTTTTGGATAGAACTTTTAAGTATGATATAGTGTCCTTCCTCATTTCTTATAGTCTTTGGCTTAAAATTTAATTTATCTGATATAAGGATTGTGACCCTAGCTTTCTTCTGATGTCCATTTGCATGGTAAATTGTTTTCTACCCCCTCACTTTAAATCTGGGGGTGTCTTTGGGACTAAAATGAGTTCTTTTAGATTGAATATAGATGGGTCTTATTTTTTTATCCATTCTGATACCCTGTGTCTTTTCATTAGGGCATTTAGCCCATTTACATACAGGGTAAACTACTGAAAGTTATTAATTTAGTGCCATTGTATTGCCTGTAAGGTGAATGTTACTGTATATTGTCTCTGTTCCTTTCTGGTCTGTTACTTTTAGGTTCTCTTTTTGCTTAGAGGACTCCTTTCAATATTTCCTGTAGGGCTGGTTTGGTGTTTGCAGATGCTTTTAAGTTTTGTTTGTCCTGAAAGCTTTTTATCTCTCCTTCTATATTCAATGACAGCCTAGTGGGATATAGTATTCTTGGCTGCATATTTTTCTCATTTAGTGCTCTGAATATATTATGCCAGTCCTTTCTGGCCTGCCAGGTTTCTGTGGATAGGTCTACTGCCAATCTAATAATTCTACCATTGTATGCTATAGACCTCTTGTCCTGAGCTGCTTTCTGGATTTTCTCTTAGTCATTGAGATTTGTAAGCTTCACTATTAGGTCATGGGGTGTGGACCTATTTTTATGGATTTTGAGAGGTGTTCTCTGTGCCTCCTGGATTCTGATGCTTGTTCCCTTCACCAAATTAGGGAAATTCTCTGCTATGATTTGCTCCACTATAGTTTCTGCCCCTCTCCCTCTTTCTTCTTCTTCTGGAATCCTAATTATTCTAATATTGCTTTGTCTAATGGTATCACTTATCTCTTGAATTCTCCCATTATGGTCCAGTGGTTGTTTGTCTCTCTTTTGCTCAGCTTCCTTATTCTCTATTATTTCGTCTTCTATATCACTAATTCTCTCTTCTGCCTCATTTATCCTAGCAGTAAGAGCCTCCATTTTTTAATGCACCTCATTAATAGCTTTTTTAAAAATTTCAACTTGGTTAGGTTTTAGTTCTTTTATTTCTCCAGAAAAGGATTTTATTTCTCCAGAAAGGGATTTTCTAATATCTTCCATGCTTCTTTCATGCCCAGCTAGCACCTTGATAATCATCCTTCTGAACTCTAGTTCTGACATACTACTAATGTCTGTATTGATTAGGTCCCTAGCCATCGGTACTTCCTCTTGTTCTTTCTTTCTTTTTTTTTTTTTTTAATTTTGTGGTGAGTTTTTCCACCTTGTCATTTTATCCAAATAAGAATAGATTAATGAGAGAACAAAATACTAAAAAGGTAGAAATTACCCCAGGAAAATATACACTACCCAAATCAGAAGCAACCCAAAACTGTGGGGAGAAGAAAGGGGGAAAAAAAGAAAAAAATATATATGTATATATATTGGACTGGTGAATAGAATAGAGCCACACACTTGATTTTGGGTTTATTTTGTTCTCTTAGAAGAAACTACATCCCAAAATTTTAAAGAAAGAAAAACTTATCTACATACAAAAATAAGGTAAACATGATGAATGGATGGAATATGACTATAAAGATGAAAATTTAAAAGGATTCTAAAAAAGGAATTGGTAAGATAAGAGGTTGGTTGAAAAAAGAAAAAAAGAAAAAGGAGGAAAGAATGTGATCAGGATGGAGACTAGAACAAAGCCATGTGCTAGATTAAGGGTGTATTTTGATCTATTAGAAGAAACTGTATCCCAAAATTTTAAGAAAAAAAAAACCTTTATGTGTACAAAAAATAAGGTTAAATACAATGAAGGGATAAAATATGACTATAAAAATGAAAATTTTAAAAGATTTTTAAAAGGTATTGATAAGATTAAATAGTTAAAAAACATAAAAATAAGAAAGAGAAAAATTCAAAAAACAGGATAAGAAAAAATTTTTAAAAATTTAACTTTGAAAGACTGCAGGGTCATGGGAAAAAAAGCCATGAATTCTATGTGTTACTTTCCCCTAGCTCTGGAGTTCTGCAGTTCTCATTGATCAGTGAACTTGGTCTTGGCTGGATGTTCTTGTCAGTCTTCTCGGGGAGGGGCTTGTTGTAGTGATTCTCAAATGTCTTTGCCCGAGGCAGAATTGCACTGCCCTTGCCAGGGGCCAGGCTAAGCCATCTGTTCCTTCAGTTTGCTCTGGATAGCCTTTTTTTTTTTTTTAAATATTTTATTTATTTGTTTGACAGGGTGAGAGATCATAAGTAGGCAGAGAGGCAGGCAGAGAAAGAGAGGGAAGCAGGCTCCCCGCTGAGCAGAGAGCCTGATGTGGGGCTCAATCCCAGGACCCTGGGATCATGACCTGAGCCAAAGGCAAAGGTTTAACCCACTGAGCCACCCAGGCTCCCCTCTTGGTAGATTTTTGTTCCCTAAATGCTTTCCATAGAGCTTTGAAGGATGGGAATGAAAATGTCAGCCTCCCAATCTCCAGCCCAGAGGAGCAGAGGGCTTGGGGCCCCACTCTTCAGTGCACCCTCAGAGAAAAGCAGTCAATCACTCCCTCTCCCTGGTCCCTGGCCACACTCTGTACTCACCCAACCTGTGACCGAGCATTCTATCTATGGTGCACAACCCTGTTTGGAGTCTCCAAACCCAGCAGATTCTTGCAGTGTGCTCCTTCACTGCTCCTCTCGAGGAGGAAGGAGGGGGTCTCTTCAGATCTGCCACTTGTGAGATCCCTGCTTGAAGAGCAGTGGTCTGACTGTGCCTTGGATCACAGTTTAAGGTACCCCTGAGCTGAGAGACCACTCCTCGTCTCCATTTCTGCAGCTAGCTTCCCTGCTCCAATACCTGGGGGTTCTGCCATACTCACAATACCCCCAGTATCTGTGACCCTGAGTGTTCTGAGCCAACATTGTCTCCGCGAGGGCTCCACCTCCTGCTGAGCCTCTGGAGGGACATCCTTCAGTGGAGCAGACTTCTAAAAGTTCCGATTTTGTGCTCCACTGCTCTCTCACTTCCCAGGAGCCGGCCCCTCCCCCTGTGGTCTATCTTCCCGTATGTTGCTTCGCATTCACTTCTCCACATGTCCTACCTTCCAGAAAGTGGTCAATTTTCTGTTCCTAGAATTTCTGCTCTTCTTCTCTTCAATCTCCTGTTGAGTTTGTAGGTGTTCAGAATGGTTTGATAACTATCTAGCTGAACTCCTGGGACCTGATGATATTTAGATCTCCTACTCCTCTGCTATCTTGCCTACAGCCTAATGCCCCCAACATCTTTTCTTAAATCAAATTCTGCAGCTTCCCAGACATGAACAAGTGTAGGAAGGTAAAACAATTTTCTTGTAATCATCCCTTCATCCCACATCCACAGAGCCAAAGTTGGGGACAGAGTTGAGAGAGTGCCAACCTTGAAACTACTTTAATGAGACAATGGCTAAATTAAATACCCAAATTGCCATCAGGGAGATATTTAGACCTGACGAAGAGTCAATTCAACAGATGCAAAAAGAAAAAGTTTATTGTTTTTGGCCTTGGGAACTCTCCCCTTCCTCAGTTATTTTGAAAAGGATGGGGACATTATGTAACAAGGGGTTTTTGTTGCTTGTGAGAGAGTGAAAAGAACTTATCGTGAACAAGTGAAAAGTGGGTTCCATTTTTATTATTAATAGCTAACTGATCTATGATCTCTCTCTATAGGAGGTTAATATGTGGGCCTAATACTATTGATGTTGAAATCACACCAATTTGGAAACTACTCATCAAGGAGGTAATCAGTACTTTCTTTTTATTCTGGCTAGAGAATAAAGGAGTTCAGTTCTAGTTAAAAGATCAAGAATGCTACTCGTCAATACATAACTGTAATTTGGGATATTTTAAAAAAATGAAGTATAGTTTCTTCATATCTCTCTTCTACTGTTTTTCTTGGAGACCATCTTTTGTACATGTTGCCTGATACAGTATAAGATATGATGCTGATGTATCCACTTATCCTTTTATAACTGGATAAGCATACATTTCTTCTCTTTCTTTCGTTTTTAATCCTATGTTTCTTAGTCTGTCTCAAATTTGTGAAAGTGAAATAATAATTAAAAATTTAAAAAACTCAGAACTTTTCTTATGAGCAATAATACACATTTTCCTCAACATCTAAAATTATAGGAAGAAAAACATCTGCTTGGACTTATTAGTTTTCTCCATCTCAGTGTGTGTGTGTGGGAGGAAAAAAAAGACTTGAACATCATTTAATGAGTTGAATTTTTCCTCTATAACTCTACTACTGGGCTTATTTTTCATTTAGCCATGATTATTATGAAACTATAACCATACAGCTGTACTCTGGGTCTTTTTCTGCACTTCACTACTTCCTTTATAAAAAACATACTAACTTCAAGGTACTTTCTGAATATTTCTAGCAAGTTTTTTTCAGGAATGGAAGGAAGCAAAAGAAACTGAAAGGAAATGTTTCTGTGTGTTCCTTCCCTAACCAGAGTCAAGGAATAATGTTCCCATCCTAAGCAAATGGGAATCAACTAGAGAGTATTGGAGTAAGGGCACAAAAAGTCTTAAACCAAAACAGGCCAAAGACAGTTGGAGTTAGCCTCTCCTTTCTCCACAGTGTTCTAGATAGTCAGTGACAGTTTTCCACTTTCAGCCTGGCTCTCTACTTATGAGCAATTGTGGTCTCCAACTTAGCCATTAATCTAAGGTATTTTGATGGCTTCGAAGATCATAGATGGTGTGTCAAAAGAAAGAACAACAGACTTGAGAGCATTTTAACTTTGTAAACCTGGAGTCTTAACTTCAGCCTTCTTAAGGCCAGTACATGTAAACAGGACCTGGTAATACTCACACCCTACACCCTTGTGATGGTCAATATGAGGATCCATGAGACACTACTTTGCAAATGATAAGGTTAACAGTGATTAAAAGTAAGTGCTTCAGGGCCAGATTGCCTGGGTTTAAGCCCTAATCTGCGGCTATTGCAGCTGCGTGACCTTGAGCAAGTTT
This sequence comes from Taxidea taxus jeffersonii, assembly GCA_003697995.1. Taxonomy (NCBI): domain Eukaryota; kingdom Metazoa; phylum Chordata; class Mammalia; order Carnivora; family Mustelidae; genus Taxidea; species Taxidea taxus. The sequence goes on along the minus strand of ML107578.1, from coordinate 23,123 downwards.
GTCAAGGTCTGAGACTCAGCTTCTCCATCTTTTCAATGGTGATAAGTAATAGCTTCTGGGTAATAAGGTAATTATGGAAATTAAAAGAGAAAATTCAGGTAAAGTTGCTTAGTGCAGTGTCTGGCATATGACAATTGCTAAATAATTATAATAAGAATGAGAACATTGTGTGGCGCCTGTGTGGCTCAGTGGGTTAAAGCCTCTGCCTTTGGCTCAGGTCATGATCCCAGGGTCCTGGGATTGAGTCCCGCATCTGGCTCTCTGCTTGGCAGGGAGCCTGCCTCCCTTTCTCTCTGTGCCTGCCTCTCTGCATACTTGTGATTTCTATCTGTCAAATAAATAAAATCTTTAAAAAAAAAAAAGAATGAGAACATTGTATAGGGTGATCTATGAAAGCAAACAAGTCAATGAATAGTTAATGTGAAAACTAATTATTCCTTTTGTCTTCCTGTTTTCCTGCCAACAGGTTTTAAATCCATTTTACATATTTCAACTCTTCAGTGTCTGTTTGTGGTTTAGTGAAGACTATAAGGAATATGCTTTTGCCATCATAATTATGTCCATCATGTCCATAGCTTTGACGATCTATGATCTCAGAGAGGTGAGTTTTTTCCACCAATCTTGTGGCCACAGAAAGGAATCAGTAGGAACTTTATTGAAATTTTGTTAGAAAGAAGAATCCGGAAATAGTCATTGCCGACTCTACAATAAATGAGAACAAGTTTGTGAATATCTAGCACAAATACTTATGCCGAATAATGTTATTCCTTTCCCTTTCCTCACATCCCAATTCCTAACTTTCCAAGTTATTTTTCCCCTCTTTAGTTTACTCAGGCTGATCAGCCAGAAGAATTTATAAATTCTATGAATTGTGAATAAGTGAAAAAATATACGCAGTGAACACTCTTAGATCCTGAAGGTGGTGGAAGAGGGTGGAAGGTGGAAGACTCTATTTAATAATGACGCTTTTGCCCATTTTGTTTGGTTGGTACTTATTTGTTAAAGCCTGAGTCCAACACTTGCCTTTCTTTATGCCCACATCAAGGGGCCCAAGTGCTTTTGGGAAAAAGTCATGTAGAAGAGATTGGTTGATTACAGTCTCCCATTCTCAAAATTAAGGTTTCAAACCAAGCTTTCCTCACTTTTTATGAGATGCCCAATTGCTCTTATTCCACTCCTCTAATTCAGCAGATAATCTCACCACTTGTTCCATAAGGAAGATAGAAACTATAAGACAGGAATTTGCTCAACTCCCCACCCACCAACTCCCAAATGACCCTGTCTCTGCCTCCCTTCTGCCCTGCCCTCTCATTACAGAGGAGAAAGGGCCCCCTGCCTGTGCTTGCAATAGCATCCTTTTCCATCTGGGTACTTATGTGATCACTGAATGACCTCCTCAATCCCTCCCCCAAGGGCCTTTCTATCAGCATTAAACATGCTCAGAGGAGGTAACAATCCCATCTCTTGATAAATCTTTTACATTTAGCTACCACTCAGCCTGTCTTCTTCCTTTTATAGGAAAACTTCTTTATGCATGCTCTCATCACTTACTCATCTCCCTCTCACTTTTCGCTATACTGACCCGATTTTCACTTTTGTGACTCCATTAAAAAAACTCTTGTTAAGGTTACCACTATAATCCTAAGGCCATAGGTAGTTTAAAATTTTTTTTAATTCCTTTTTTAAGCTAGTTATTTTTTTCTTAGTAGAGGGAGTAATACATGGACATAATTTTTAAAAGACTCAAATAGAACAATACAGTGTAAATAAAAAATGAATATCCCTCCAACCTTGGTTCTCCCAGTATCCAGATCACCTTTCTGAAGGCATCCACTGGGTCCAAATGTTCTATAATGTTTAGCAGTATTAAACACATGTTCACTAATTTGTTTCACACAAATGGAAATACACTATGCACACTGTTCTGCACTTAAATATATCTTAATATATTTTAAATATCATTCCAAATCTGCACAAATGTGTTTTCTCTAGATGTACCATAATTTTTAAACCAGTTATGTTGATGGATATTTAGTTCATTTCTAGTCTTTTGCTATTAAAATAATGACAATTCTTGCACATATACCTGTTCACACCTCCACATATATATGTGTTTGTAAATATATATAAATTATGAGCATGCATAATTTATATCACATGTAGATATGTATATAACAGGTATATATGTCTACTTATATATGACTTGTATGTAGATATAAAATTTCTATACTTGAAATTATAAACTAGATATATTATTTTAATAGATGTGGTCAAAATGGCTCTTAAACAGGGAATACTAATTTACACTCCTCCCAATAGTAGATGAGTGTTGGTTTTCCTTATCTTTGCCAATATAAGTGAAAATAGAATCCCAAAACTTTTTTTTTAAGATTTTATTTATTTTTATTTATTTATTTGTCAGAGAGAGAGGGAGAGAGAGCGAACGAGCACAGGCAGACAGAGTGGCAGGCAGAGGCAGAGGGAGAAGCAGGCTCCCTGCCGAGCGAGGAGCCCAATGTGGGACTCGATCCCAGGATGCTGGGATCATGACCTGAGCCGAAAGCAGCCGCTTAACCAACTGAGCCACCCAGGTGTCCCAGAATCCCATAACTTTAACAGCATGTTTTCCATTATGAGTGGAGCACTTGCTCATGTCCTAAGCTGTTTCTCACCGTGAACTGTATTCATGTCCTTCATTAATTTTTCTTGGATTGTCAGTCTCTCGTTTGCTGATTTTATAGTCCCCCTCCCACAGTGGACATGGTTTTTTCACACTGCAACTTTCGCTAACCCTCTCACTTGCATTTGACAGTTAGCTGCTCCATTGCTTCTTTCTGAAGCGCTCCTTCCCTTAGGCTTCAGAGACACACACTCTCATCCTCTCTAGTAGTTCTTCCTCAATCTCTTTCCATAGTCCCTCCTCCTCTACCTGGTTTTCCCCTGGGGAGGAGCGTCTCAACATCAAAACACGATGCCAACTATCGCATCAGGTAGCATCATTATATCATTTCCTGCCTAGTCTTATTATTGCTTCAACACTATGTCTTGTTGGTCTGTTCATGTGACTACATTAAGAGATTCCTCATTCTTCTTAGAGCTGTGTACCAATGAATTCTAAAGTGACTTTTAAATTTATATATATTTCAAATCCAAATATTTCTTTTGAGTTTGACATTCATAGATTCAACAATCTATTTGATTCAAAGCCACTTTTTTAGGGAAGATTTTTATTGCTTCCATTGGCTATATATGCTCCAAAAGCACACTTTTCCCCCCTTATTACTGATTGTAATGATACCTTTATGTTTGTGATTATTTGATTAAAAATATTTTTCCCGATGGGTTGTAAATTCCTTGCTTGTAAGAACTGTATCCTTTTTTTCTTTTTTAACCATTCCATCTGCACCTCTTAGCATAGTCCCTGGCACATAAAGATTGTTTAATAAAAGTTGAGTGAATGCAAAAATGAATAAAAGAATAAGTTAACAATAGAACACTCTATCTTTCACCTTGTATTATTCTACTAATCATTCTTAGGACATATTAGTCAGATCTGTAAATGGTTTGATGTCAGAGATTTAGGGGGTGTCTTAAATAGCAAAATCAGAATAAAAAAATGAATACATTAAATGATTAGGAGTTTTAACTCCTAGAAGCAGGTAGTTCTTTTACACAAGTTTCTTTTAATCTTTTTTTTTAAGATTTTATTTATTTATTTGACAGACAGAGATCACAAGTAGGCAGAGCAGCAGACAGAGGGGGGGGGGGAAACAGGCTCCCCACTGAGCAGAGAGCCCGATGCAGGGCTCGATCCCAGGACCCTGAGATCATGACCTGAGCCGAAAGCAGAGGCTTTAACCCACTGAGCCACCCAGGCGCCCCTACACAAGTTTATTAATTAATGTGAAATATAATATAATTTTATTATATCTTTCTTTTCTATCTTGTTATTGATTCAGTCTCAGTGTCCTGTGTATTTCATATATTAATATAACATATACTATGAGGAAATAGCAGGCACCACCAAACTCCTTATAAAATTATAGATTAGGAACTCAGATATGGGATAACTCAAGCCTGAAATAATGCTTAGTTCTTGAAGTTATTTAGGTATAAACACATTATCTTGAATGACTAAAGTCCTTGATGTTCTCAACTGAAAGAACTAAAGACAAATTTATGGTTATCAAAAACGACTCTGAGTGAACCAAGCAGGTGGGGAAATTCCTTTCTACCGAAGAACACATACTTCTTATTGTTGGTGAATAGGACAGCAAGCTGGATGACTTTTCTGTTGACTGGTAGGCTACTTAGTCCTTCATTTTTAGTCAGCGTATTCAGTCAGGAACAAGACAGTGTTCTATCTTTAAAGAGACTAATGTTTTACTGATTTAATACTTTGGATGTATCTTCAAATAGATAAGCTTTTTCCTATATTCCGTTCTTCTCTTTCAGCAATCTGTAAAACTTCACCGTCTAGTTGAGTCACATAATAGCATTACAGTCTCTGTATGTGGGAGAAAAGGTAAGTCTCATTAATTTAGATCTATGTGTGCTCATATGAATCAAAACAGGATTTAAATTTTTATCTGTTTCTACTACTCTCATCTTCATATGCATTTTTTCCCTGTACATTTGCCTAATGGAATGAAATGCTTGAGGCACTTTTGCCTTTAAAAAAACTGAGGCACCTGGGTGGCTCAGTGGGTTAAAGCGTCTGCCTTCAGCTCAGGTCATGATCTCAGGGTCCTGGGATCGAACCCTGCATCAGGCTCAGCAGGGAGCCTGCTTCCTCCTCTCTCTCTGCCTGCCTCTCTGCCTACTTGTGATCTCTGTCTGTCAAATAAATAAATAAATTAAAAAAATAAAAATAAACATTAAAAAAACTTTACTGAGGTAAAATTGACATATAATTAACTGAATGTTTAAAATGTACAATTTGATAGGTTTTAACTTATGTACATCTGTGTAACTATCCATGAAACTATCACTACAATAAAGATAATGACCATCCATTACCCCCAAAGGTTGCCTTGTACCTGTTCGTAATCCCTCTTCTCAACCTTTCTCTCTTCCCATCCCCATCCTTAGGCAACGATTTTACATGTTTAAAACTGTATATACGTGTATGTACAATGGGCATTTTTATAACATATTTTGGGGTAATTTTACAGGGATCAAATTCTTACTTATTTTAAAATGTGTACTTTTGTTAAATATGTCAATAGTTTATTTCTTTTTTATTCCTGAGTAGAACCCCAGTTTATGGATAGACTGGTTTGTATTTCCATTCACCTACTGATGGGAAATTTGAGTTGTTCCTAGTATTGGGCTATTACAAATGATGTCTCAATGAGAATTTGGGTTCAAGTCTTTGCATGGACATACACTTTCATTTTGTATGGGAAAATACACATTGTATGGGAAAATACATAATTGTGGAATGGCTGGGCCATATGGGTAGGTAAATGTTTAACTTTTTAAGAAACTGCCCAACTGTTTTCCAAAGGGTTTATACCATTTTACATTCTTCCTGACCGTGTATGAGAATTGCAGTGCTTCCACATTCTTGTCTACACTTAGTATGGTCAGTTTTTTAAAATTTTAGCCATTTTAACAGATGTGTAGTGGTATCTTATTGTAGTTCTAATTTGCATTTCCCTAATGACTAATGGCACTGACCATCTTTTCACGTGCTTATTTTCCACTTATATATCTTCTTGGTGAAGTGTCTTTTCAAATCTTTTGCTTATTGTGTTGTTTTCTCTAATTAGCTTTTGAGAAGTTCTTTCTGTATTCTGAATCCAAATTCTTTATCAGAAATATGATTTGTAAAGATCTTCTCACTCTGTGACTTATTGTTTCCATTCTCTTTACAGTGTCTTCCCAAGGGTGGATATTTCTACTTCTGTTAAAGTCCAGTTTATCAAATTTTCCTTTTGTGGATCTTGCTTTTTGCGTCACATCTAAGACACCTTTGACTAACCCAAGGTTATTAAGCTTTTTCTGTGGTGTCTTAATGTAAATAAGTGCTTCATATGTAAGTTCTTAATGAATATCTATTCAATAAATTGAGATGAGGTACTTTTTGAGATTCAAAAATACATTTTTATAACAATACAATAGGAAAATATGAGTTATTTTCTTCCTAGAATGAATACATCAAATCCTTCTCAATATGAAGGGTTACAAGCTAGAGCCCTGCTTGGAAATTCTACACATCTGGGAAATTTTTTAAAGGTTAGAGTAGATTTAACAGATTTAACAGTATTTAACAACTTTGTTGCAAAGGAGGGCAGGGAGTAGAAAGAAGGAAATTTTCTGAAAGGACTGATGAGTCTGAACAATGCATTTTATCAAGAAATGACCAACATTTTTCAAAATGGGATAGTAATTATGAGTATGGGCTGGTGGATATAATTCTAGTTTTTCTTTATCCAACCCTATGAACATATCTATCTGGTTCCCAGGAGAGGGGGCTATAATTAACAACTGCAACAGATATTTTCCTATAACACAAAGTAGCAAACAAAAATCTATAAAATTTGTAGCCCAAGCAGAAATTATTTGGGTTCCAGGATCAAAATGTTACATAAAATATAGAGTGATGCCCCCCTCACACTTTATCTCAGACCTCCATGAAATGGGGTTCTTTATAAAAGGGAAATGTCCTGCATAAGAGAGAGAGAGAGAGAGAGAAAGAGAAATACACACTCAGATCAAATCAAGTGTTGCTGGTTTAATAGTTGGTAGCAAAACCCAGGCTATTTGTTTAGCTTTATTTGCTTATGGCCACTAAAATTTTATGGTTGCTCCTGGAAAATTGGATGCTTAGCAGGGTTTATAACCAAGTTAGCTTTGGTGAATAGAAGAACATGTTTTTGAACTCATGAATAATCAGCAACACTGCCACCTATTTCTTTCATGAGACTATTGGTGAAGTCCTTGGTGGTTAGCTGATAACCATGAGTGTATTCTTTTGTTTTGTTCTTTTGTTTTCTCCAGGTATAAAAGGACTTCTCCAGACTAGACATCATTAATGAACCTTCTAATGGACAAATATACTTGCAATCTTTCAGAACAATTCTTTGCTCCCTACTATTAAATTAGCATTGATATGGTCTTCTAATTATCTTTCCCTTCAGGTACGATAGGAAAGCTAATGTAATAGGTGGAGTTCTGCCCACTGTGAAGGAGAATGACAATGGTCTTCTTCAGAGTCATTCTGGGACTCTTTTAAGCCAGGAGCTAATACCATGAAGTGTTTAGGACTCTTTCCTGTCTATTAATGGCCATAAAAAAACTTCATCTGAGGTCTTAGATGTACGTTGAGGAAGAGACAACAGATTGACAGAATTGGAAAGACATGTTGCGTGGTGAGAAAACTGTTCTTGAAATTCACTTGGACTTCCAACATCTGCTTAGATCTTATTTTGTATATAACTCTTCAACTTAATAGTTGAATGCTGTTGGGAACTCATAATTTATATGGTCAATCTTATCAAATAATGTTAAACTCATGATAGATGGGCAGTCTCCCTTAGAGATTAATAGTGACAAACACAAAACAAAAACTACATTGTTTTCTAAAATATTCAGTTTTAGCTTTTACATTTAGATCTATATTGTATTTCGAGTTTTTTTTTATTGAAGTTCATTCTTTGCAAATGGACATTCAGATATTTCAATAACATTTGTTGAAAGGACTGTTGTTTCTCCACTGAGTTGTCTTTGCATCTTAGTCAAATACTGCTCATACATAGGTGGATCTCTTTCTAGACTCCCTGTTCTATTCTACTCATCTCTCTGCTTGTCTTTATACCAATGCCATCAAATGGCTTTATAATTAGTTATACATAAATGATGAATTTTGGAACACTGAAAAAATAAAGTTTAAAAAAATAAAGGAGGGGTGAACAAAGAAAAAAATAGTGTTTAAATAGGATAATGTTAGTCCTTTAGCTTTGTTCTTCTTTTTCAGTGTTGCTTTGCTGATATTGAAACCTTTGACTTTTAGAATCAAACTGTCAATTTCTAACAAGAAAAAAACATGATGAAATTTTGATTAGGATTGTGTTGAACCTATAGATTAATTTGTGAAAAATGGATATGTTAATAAGTTTAGGTCTTCTGTCTTATGGATGTAGTATGTGTCTCCATTATTCAATCTGTTAATTTGGTCTTTGATTTCTCTCAGCAATGTTTTGCAGTGTTTGGTGTATGTGTCTTACATACTCTAAGATGCATTCCTAAATATTTCATGATTTTGATGCTATTGTGAATGGTAGTTTAAAAGGTATATGTTCAATTGTTCATTTTCTAGTAGTTTCTTCAAATACATGTGATGATTAGTCTCTATAGACCGTCATGTCTATATTCTGAAGTCAGGGAGACCTCTGGATTTTGTCTGGGTGCCCCCTTCCTGCACAATGGCCTGGGAACTCTCTAAAGACAGTAAACTGAGCAATTGCAGGGCACCTTCACTTGTTTCCTGTCTTTTGTTTTTTATGTTAGGTCTTTAAAACCATTGTTTTATATATGTTGTATATGAATATCAATACATATATGAATCGATACATATATGAATATATGTATATCACACTTGTTTCAGATGGGAAGATAAATCTGCTCCTTTTTGTGGCTAATGCAAAACTTCCCCTTTTAAAAATACCTTGATTATTTTCTTGTTTAACCTTTTGTGATGAAACATTTTGAATACATACAACAATGGGGAGAATATGATAATGAAATCCCATGTAGCAATCACTTAGACTCAACAATTATCAACACATTGACTCTTTTTCATCCCTCTCTCTGGATTATTTTTGAATTATCCCACATATCATATAATTTCATTTGAAAAAAAATGGAGTATATATGTAAAATATAAAGATTCCTTTACCTAAAAAATCTAAAATAACTCCATTATTAAAAAAAACAATTACATAGAAGGGTTTAAATTTTTCCCAATTGAATCACAAGTGTGTGTTTATACATTGATATTTTCAAATAAAGATTCAAATAAAGCCCACATGTTGCAATTAGTTGGTAAGTCTCAAGTTTATTTGAACTCTACACATTCCTTCCTTTATATCTTACTTTTTTCCTCACAAATTTTTTATTGAGGAAAGCAAATAGTTCATCCTAGGGGGTTCTACAGTTTAGATGATACTGGTTACACATTCATAAAATTATTTAATACGATTTTCTATAGTTTGTACTTCCTGTAAATTGGTTGTTAGAGGCTTGAGCTTTTGACAAGAATATTTCATAGTTGATATCACATACTTCCAATGAGAGACACATACTTATTATCTTTCTTTTGTGATTTTAGCAGACATAAATGTTTATGACTTAGATTAACTATTTCATTAAGAGTTTCAAATTTCTACTTCTATCATATGATTTTCACATACTAAGTGGAATATTTATGTAAAGAAAAACACTCTCCTCAACTATTTCATTACCCTGAGATTCAGTTTGTTTAAGAAAGATAAGATTAATATTTGATTATTTCCTTTCATGTGCCAGCTTTCAAAATAATGGGTTTATCCTCTAGCATTACCTAAAGGATTTTTTTAGTGTCATTATGTGTTCATATGGGTTGACACATTTCCATCCATGGCAATTTTTATTCTAACTGTGCTCAAATTTTCTCATCTTTGGCCATTGAGTGCCTCCTCAGGTTGGCTTCTGAATTCTTTTGCTATGACCCCAGTAGCCTTTAAAAGTTTTGTTGCTTCCTGATATAATACGGTATTCCAAACTTACTTTGGACAATTCCTGCTCCAAACATGGACATATCCATTTTTCCAAAGAGCTCTTATATATCTTATAGACCTCAACCAGAGCACTCAGAGTGCTCATTTCTATGGTGTTGGCCACTATTTCTTGGCCTTTTCAGAAGACAGACCTAGTCTTCTGATATTTCTTTTTAGAGAGGGAGAGAGAAAGTGTCGGGGGAGTGGCAGAGGGAGAGAAAATCTTAAGCAAGCTCCATGCCCAGCCTAGAGCCTGACATGGGGCTCAATCTCATAACCTTGAGATCATGACCTGAGTTGTAATCAAGAGTTGGATGCTTAATCGATAGTCACCCAGGACCCCCATCTTCTGATATTTCTAATTCAAGTTTAGAACTACGGGCTTTTTACTTAACTTTCTTGATTTTACCTTAGTCTCTCCTTTATCTCAGAAGTTGCAGTTCTCAATGACAACAACAAATTACTCATTTGCTCTATACCTCATACACAGTAAGCTCAGAGTTGAAAGCTGAAACACCTGGGAGGAATATAATTCCTAAAACAAGTTGAGATTTTGTTGGAGTTTTTCTTTCCCCCTGTTTGTGATATACCATATGAAATGTACAAATTATACGTTTAAAAAAAAAACTTATGTTTCAAAGTTACTTGAAATGGTTCTTCTCTGTATGGTTATATCAGCAACTCAATAGGTTTATGTTATTCATTTTGCTTTAGATTTTTAGTGTTAACTTTTCAAATATATTTTTGTATTAGTTTATGTGGGTATTATACACAAATATATATTATATAAAATATATAATTATAGATTTAATAAAATTATATATTAAATATATAAATTATATAAAATAGATATTGTATCAAATGATATAGATATCATATCGAATAATGTATCAAATAATAAAATAGATATTATATCAAATATCTACATAGTTCAAAAGTTAAACCTGTAAGTCAAAACACTGAGGAGAGTCTGGGTCCTATCCCTCTTTTCTCTACCTTGTGCACTTACTATTTCTGTAAGAATCATTTTTTTTGTTTTTTATTTATTCTTACATTTAAAAGATACAAAGGAATTATATATAATATCTATATCTGCATAGTATATATACAGAATAGTATATATATTTACACGGCTGCTTAAATAACAGGGGTATACCATACTGGTTTAGCTCACATTTGCTGGTGTGTTTGCTTTACCTGCTTTTTAAAAATATTGAAACATAGTTGACATACAATGTTATATTAGTTTCAGGTGTATTTACATTCTTAAATATGTTTCCTAGGGATTCTTTCGTAGCAGAATATATAAATTTTTTTTGCTCATTATTTCAGCTTTCTAGTACTCTTGTGTATGGGGGAACCATTGTTTATTCAATCAGTTCTCTATTGAAGGATTTTATTTTATTTTATTTTTTAGTTTTTTACTATAAAGATAGTTCTGTAATCAAAAGGCTTGTGCATATATTTGTCTTTTCTTATTTCTACCAGTCTATCTTTGACATAGATTTTGAGAACTGAAATTGCTGAGCTAAAGAATAAATGCATGTATGTTCTTTTGCTAGATAGATACAGCCAAATTTCTTTCCATGGAGATTGTACCAGCTTGCGTTTGTGCCAGAAATGTGTGTTTCCTCATAGACTTGTTGACAGAATATGCTGGCAAACTTTTGCCTTTTTCTAATTAGGTAGGTGGGCAATGTTAGATGTATTTATTTTTTTTCTTTTTTTAGGAAATAACTTAAAACTTACAGAAAAGTTACAAGAATAGTTCAAATAATTTTTCCCCTTAGCCATTTGAGAGTAAGTTGCCAACATATGGCTCTATGACTCCTACATATTGTAGTGTATATTTCTTAAAGACAAGGACATTCTTCTATATAAATGACAGTGCAACCATTAACATCAGGAAGTTAATATTGACATATTAATAGCAACTGATGCTCACACCCCATCCAAGTTTTTCCAGCTGTCTTAATAATGTCCTTTTATAGGAGAGGATTTGGAATTACACAGAAATATTTTTTGACACATCTCTTTAATCTTCAATCTTTCCTTGACTTCATGATCTTGACTCCTTTGACTCTGGTTATTTTGTGGAATGTCTCTCAATTTGGATTTGTCTGATTTCCTCATAGTTAAATTCAGGTTATGCACTTTATGCACTTTGGGCTGCAATATCATAGAAGTGATCCCACGTCCTCATTGTTTCCTCTCAGGTGGTACATAATTTAAGTTTGTCCTGTTACTAATGATGTTAATTTGGATCACTTAATTAAATAGTATCTTCCAGGTTTCTCCATTGTAAATTTACTCTTTTGTCCTTTGTAATTAATAGTTTTATTAATCAAAATAATTTTAATTATTAAATTAAATAATTATTAAAATATCTATTAATTAAAATAGTTTTATTAATAAATTATTTGTTGAGAGATACTTGGGACTATATAAACAAGCCATCCTCATTAAATTTACCCACTAGTTGTATCCATTGCTATTTCTTGGCTGAATTATTACTTTGATAGTTGCCAAATCATGATTTTCTAATTGTATCTTTTCTCCCCATTTATTTATCCATTTACTTATGTCATATGGACTCATGAATTCCTATTTCATTTTATGGGTTATAGTTCATTTATCATTATTTACTGTGATGCTCAAATTGTTACAGATTTAGGCAATGAGAGCCTGTTAAGTTGGCTTTGATGTTTTTTCTATCTGCCTCCATCTTTCCTTGAGCACTTTTTTACTTAATGGTGCAACAAAATGTTCCAGCTTATATGATATATTTTTTTGGCCCAGCTTTTTAATCAGCCATTTCCTTAAGGAACCCTGATTCTTTTTTGGGGGGATGAATAGAATTTAGAAACCAAAATTTGGGCACTAGATATACACATCATTATTGGAATTTCATTGCTCCTAGTCCCTCTCAGAGAACAGAATTAGCAAATATATGTATAAAAAAAGACAAGCAAACATATCATATATGTATTATACATAGTCATTTACAACTATATTATTTTTTACCTATCTACTGAAAACCATCAGTTTACATTGTTGTCTCCAATTCTAATCCAATACCACAGTGTTCAGTCTAGTTTTATTTCCATCTATATTTGTGACTTCCTTTCTTCATGAGAAACCTGGCTCTCATTAGCCTCATTATATCTACTCATTCTATCAATCCCTGCTGGGTGTAACCCATCATCTCTCATTACTGATGCTCTCCCCCACCTCCATGCAGACACTTTTTCATTGCTTGGACTCCACCAGCTCACACCAGGCCACTGTCACCATTTGGGCCCTTCTCTCCCTCCTTGGGCTCTGACAACATGCCCCACACCAGATAAACACCTGTCCATCCCGGTTAGTCTCCAACACCTGCAGCAGGCTCCCAACCACATCCCCAACCTTCTGCAAGGATGCCTAGCTTGTTTAACCTCTAGCTTTGGGGCTGAGTAAGGAAGGAAATAACTACAAGAAAGCAGACGGGAAGGCAGGAAGGCAGGCAGGCAGGCAGGCAGGCAGGAAGGTCCTTTCAATTTTTAAGTTATGAATAAGAAGGAGATCTCTTCAAATGTTTAACATGCCACTTGCATTGTGTGTGTGCATGCACAGGTGTGAAATGCTAACATCTCTAGCAATTTTGCTATAGTCATTTCCTATACATCTCTCTCTTTTCTTCAGGAGTTCTTTATATATCAGCAATGTTAATCTTTTGTAATATAATGTAATATAAGTTTCAAACATATTTTCTGAATTTGTCTTTGGTATTTTTCTCTGCTTATTTATTTATTGTTTTACCACACAAAGGTTTTTATTTTATGTAATTTCTTACTTTTTTCCATATTGTTTCCAGATTTTGAATCAATGTTGAGGAACAGTTTCCTTTTTAAAAATGTCCTGGTTGCTTTTTCATTGATGTCCAATTAAGGGAGTTGTTAGATTATGTTTTTGTGGGAAAAAAAAATCTGACTTGACTCTGCCATCTTACACTTTCAGCTGGAGTCCAAGAGCTGGAATCACGCTTCCTGGTACCTGGAGATCTATTAGTTTTGACAGGGAACAAAGTGCAAATGCCATGCGATGCCATCCTGATTGACGGCAGCTGTGTGGTAGATGAAGGCATGCTGACAGGTATGGTTCTGTCTCATGACTTACAGCCTCTGCAAGCTCTCCCAGCTTCCTCCTCTATCTGAACAATAGTGGCAGAGGATGGGGCTGCTGTGGGACCTTCTCACTCCTACAAGTCTTACTTAACTGTCCTGCTCTGGATGGTTCTGAGGGTTCAAATTAAAGCTGCTTTCTATGTGCTAAGTTTGATACAGTTGTAACTTTCTGAGTTCTTAGCATTTTCTTCTTGAACAAAGGGTATTACAACACTGTCATTTTATTTTAAAAGGCTGTAGAGATCATTAGACATTTCAGAATCATCTGTGACTTTATGTTTAGTGTTTTCATATAAAATATATCTTCAAATAAACTTGGAGGATATGAGAGCTGTTGATGACATTCTGAAATCCAGATGGTCAAGTCCAAGCTCTTTTTGGCTTGGCCTGAACATGTCAAGAGGTACATGACACAGAATTTGGCACATCTGCTGCTATGAAAATACACACTAGGGATTTTGGACTAACTGTATTTCATTTTTAGATAACATGCTAGAGCTGGGAGGGACCTCAGAGGTCACTACATCTCATGGATATGGAAGCTGAGGTCCAGAAAGGCGAAGTGACTTGTTCAAGGTCACAGTGCTTTGAGTTTTCACACATACCTTTGAGGAGATGTTTTGCCAATATTTCTGTAAGATAAAGAAGAATCATAAAGTCTTTTTCACAGATGGACCAGGGGGCCGAGAAGACACATTGACTTACTATGGTTCCCATGAATGCCCAAACTGGATCCATTTCCCCTGGGCAGCTCAACAAGGCATGAAATAGAGATAAGAACACACATCTTTCTTCTATTAACTTTACCCAAAAAACTTTTAAATGTGTGGCATGCCAGGTTTCTTCCTACAAGGAATATGTAGATTTGTAAAAATCTCTTAATACTGGGACTTTTGCAGTGCTAAGGACCATTTTCTTACACAAGTGCAGCATATATATCTTTGTACTGTCCACGCTGCAAAGATCAGTGGAAGGCTTTATAAGTTTTGTTTCTCAGAACGGTCCCTAATTATTTCCGTAACTTCATTCACCACCTTGTGAATTCACACTTCAACATGCCCCAATCTGTCCCCACCGCACGGGTAAAAGTCACCCATGTCCCAATTGCCAAATCCAAAGGATTCTGCGGATTTCTCTTCTTATGGACCTCACTCCTGCTTTTGACTATTCTGACCATCTCTTCCTTTGGCAAACTCTCTTCTCCCTAACTTTCCAAGATTGCGCCATCTCTCCAAGTTCTTCTACCACTGACAATACTATCCAGCATCCTGTGCTGCTCCTCTTCCCCCATACCATTGGTGGTGTTGCTCAGAGCTATGTCCTAGCCCTATCCTCTTCTATCCTCACACGTGGTCCCTAAGTAATCTCATTTCTCCCATAGCTTTAATCATACTCTGTAAAGTGGGGAATCTGACTAAATGTCTCTGGTCTCTCCCCTGAAGTCCAGACTCAAATTAATAAATGCAAGACATTTCAGCAGAGTCATTCCACAAGGCGTCTCCAACTCATGGTGAACATAAGGCAATTCTTCCTTCCTCCTATAATCCCTGAGTTGACAACAAACCCTACCCTCTGCTCATTTTCCCCGAGTTGGAAACCAGGAAGCCATTTTGAATTTCTCTGTCCCTATGACCTGCCAAGATAAAAAGAACTCCCCAAATTTTATAACTTCTTACCTCCTTATTTCTCAAGTCCAGCACTTTCTCTCTGCTGCCACTGCCAACTGCCGTAGTTCAGACCTCATTCTGTCCAACTGGATGTCCAGCCTACAGTCTCACCAGACTTCAGTATACTCCCATACAGCAGACAGAGTGCTCTCTCTTATACACAAATATGATGTTAGTCTCCTGAATAAAGCAGTGAAATATCTCCCCACCCCCCTTCTGCCACTAATGCCTATGAAAACCATTTCAACGCTTAAATACGGGCACTTAGGCCATCCATGCTTTGGTTCCTACACAGGTCTCATAGCCACTCACTCCCTAACACCCTACATTCTGGAATGCACAACTTGCCATTCCCCACATAGCTATTTCTAGTCTTTTTAAGCATTTATGTGTGATGTTACAAAACTTATGATATTTATAATACAACATTATACTTATTTGTCTGGACTATAAATCTCTTAAAAACAAGAACCATATTTCTTTCTCCTTGTATACCTAAAACCTAGGGTTGTCCCTTCCCCCATGGCAAGCTTATAACAAATGTCTGCCACATGCTGAGTGAGAGCATGCATGATTTAAAAGAATGAAGGCTCCTTACCTCACAAAATGAGATGCTTGTTTTTTTATAGGAGAAAGTATTCCAGTGACTAAAACTCCACTGCCCAAGACGGAGAGCTCTGAGCCCTGGAAAACACAGAGTGAAGCAGACTATAAACGACATGTCCTCTTCTGTGGAACAGAGATTGTCCAAGCCAAGGGAGCCTGTTCTGGGACTGTGAAAGCAGTGGTGCTGCGGACTGGTGAGTTAGGAGCTCTTCTTTTATTTTGTTAATGAAATATTTTTGCTCTATTTGACTAGTGCCTTAAATTTATTACATAAGGAATAATCTTTAGGTAATAAGCCAAATATATATAAATCTTTATATTTTAAGTGTGAATTGTACTATGGCATATGCCTTTTTAGTAAAAATAATAATGATGAAAATTACTATTTATGTGTTTTATAGTTTGTAAACTATTGCCATATATCAAATCAGCACAGTAAAGATGCCTTTCCCAACTTTGTACATAAATAGGCTGAGTTCAGCACAATCCAAGCAGACTTAAAAAAAATTACACAGCTAATCACCGACAGAGCTGGACCTGGAACCTAGATCTTTTAACCCCAGATTTCAAGTTCTTTCTAGGCAGGGTTAGAAACTGAAAGCTTGACACTGAAAAGTATTAGAAATTAAGTCTTTTGGTATTTAGTGGGTCATATGGTTTAAAGTCAAGCAACGTGTGTGTGTGTGTGTTTGTGTGTGTGTGTGTGTGTATGTGTGTGTGAATGCTCATGAGTCATTCCCTTAAAATGATGTTATACTTGGGGGTGCCTGGGTTGAGGCGTAGAAGAGCACTAGCAGTAGGAAATGTCATCCTGAGATTGTGGAGTGTGTGTTTATTACTCTAGGATTCAACACTGCAAAAGGTGACCTCGTGAGATCCATTCTCTACCCGAAGCCAATGAACTTTAAGCTCTACAGGGATGCCATCAGGTTCCTCCTGTGCCTTGTAGGGACAGCAACCATCGGGATGATCTATACTTTGTGCGTCTATGTGCTCAGCGGGGTAAACTGCTTTTGTTCTTTTACTACATGCACACATACACTTGTCTATGTATAATTTACACTCTACGTGTTAACCTTAATCTCAGGCATGGTTTACAAACCTGGGAAACAAAGCCAAACACTGAAACCTGCACATACACTCACAGTTCCCCAATATCAGAGACTGATCACCAAGTAATATTATAAAAATAAGATCCAGAGGGATAAAACACTGTTTATTGAGCTATCAACATGCTTCTAGTCTGGTACACTTCTCCTTACGCTATTTTTTCATTTTCAGTCTGAGAATTTATTTATCCCAATAATGTAGTGTTTTATAGTTATTAAATAAGGAATTTAAAGTAAAACCCAGATAACCAATGTCGGTGATGTCATGGCAGATTTGTACATTGTTCCTTGCTGGTCATAGTATGAAGCATTACACACTTTTTCATTGGACTTTGAAAAATTTATGAGAGCCATACTCTTTGACCCTCTTTTATCATTTCTGGGAATTTGACCAAAAAAGTAACACACACACACACACACACACAAAGAAGAAGAAGAAGAAGAAGAAGAAGAAGAAGAAGAAGAAGAAGAAGAAGAAGAAGAAGAAGAAGAAG
>ML107577.1:3415-56950 GCA_003697995.1 Taxidea taxus jeffersonii | reverse complement strand
TCATGAGTGTTCTGTAGTTCCTCGAGTACAGATCCTTTACCTCTTTGGTTAGGTTTATCCCAAGATATCTTATGGTTTTTTGGTGCTATTGTAAATGGAATCAATTCTCTAATTGAGTGACTTTAAAATTATTAAAAATTTGGGGGTTAGGAGAAAAATTTGAGTCCACTAAATGACCCATGGATGCAGTCCAGCAGTTACTTAAAGATCTCTCTCTTTCTAACTCTCCAGCCTCTGGGGCAGGACTATATACTTTAAAAACCGAACCCCACCCATCTTGCAAGAAATGCTGGGCAAGTCATTTAACCCTGGGGTTCTCAGATTCCCCCCTTAAAATGAAGATGATATCCATTCCTATCTCATAAAATTACTTTGAGGATTAATCATTTTATACAAGTAAATAGCTTGATACCTAGTAACCACTCGGTACAGGTTAACAATGATTATCATTTCAATAGAGCTTGGGCTTAAATGCTTTGGGGAACCTGGTACTAAGGTTACCATAGGAAGTGGCTTAACTTAATTTTAAATTATGAAAGCTCCTTCCTTTAGAGTGGTGGGATGCTATAGGAAGTGGAGTGTAATTACATAGAGGTGTCATTCGTAAAACGTCAGCAGTTTCTTACACATTTATAAGCTGAAGGTAGTCTGATGGACCAAAATAGTCAAGAAAATTTTCTGCTAGGCTAATTTAACCAAAAGCATGATCTATGATGAGATAAACAAAAACGGAAATCTCTTTATACTCCACCTGGGAGCCGCTGAATAAAATTACAGATGCAAATTATGTTCACAGTCTGAAAATGCACCAATCTGTTCTGGTTTGCCTTATTGCACTGCTTCTCTCCCCTCAAATTGCCATAATGTGTGGCCTTTATTGATGACATTGATTAACCTCACTTTATAATGCATGGCTCTGTGGGTAGAAACAGCTTCACATCGGACATTTATCGTCAAAGCAACTGGACAGTGATGTGGAATTGAGGGCGGGCGATTGTTCTTTCTTGGCGATTTACAACCTGGTACTTTTTTGTAGCTCCCGCCACCAGATGGGGGGATTTATTTCTTTCTGGATTTGTAGGACACAATGCTCAGATCTGGATGGATCATGTCCTTTATCCCCTTGTCTCCAAACAGTGGACTTCACACAACGAGGCTTTTCTTTGCCCTTGAACGAGTAAGACACTGCACTATCTTAGGCTAGCCACCTCCTTCACGTATTCACTTAGAACTCTCGAATGAAAGAACGCAGCGTGCAGAGGGGAGTGGAAGGGGGAGGAGGACACTGATATGTAAACAAAGACATAATATACAAATTTTTTACCTCTTGCACTGGCAAAAATCTAAAAAGTTTGATGCTATGCTCTGTTGGCAAGGCTGTGGGGAAGCGGGCACTTACATATTTCTGGTGTGAATATAAATTTGCACAACCCATATGGAGGGCTTTTGGCAATAACCACAAAAATTATAAATGCATGTACCCTTTCATTCGGTAATTCCATTTATGGGAATTTACTCTACAAGGAAGCTTGTGCCCTTGTGACATGAGGTATATGCAAAGTTATTCACCGCAGCATTGTTCATCGGACAGTAGGTGGGGGGGGGGTAAACAAATGTCCGTCAATACGATGCAGCTTAGTAAAAAGGAAGGAGAACACAAAATAATAAGGAAAGGTTTTTAATATATGTTATCAAGTGGAAAAAGCAGCACAAAAACAATCAATGTGACATTCTTTCTGTAAAAGGAGGGGAGGATAGGAAAATATATTTGAATTTGCTTATTTTTATAGTAAAAACTCTAGGAAATACATAAGGACCTAATTAAAAAAATAAAAGCTGTTATTTCATGTGGCTAGAGGCAGAACTGAATTGTTGAAGGACAACTGTCTAAGGAGAAACAACATAATTGGATTAGCGTTTAAAGGAAATTTGAATAGCACTCTTCAGAAAATAATATATGTGTGTGGAGCTAGAATTTATTCTCAAAAAATTTGATGGCCGCCGCCAAAGTATCCCAAGCCACTCTTCATTGGCTGCCCTCGGTCATTTTTATGAGTTCATGGACTCATCCCTATGCTGGCTTGTTGAGACCTTCCTTACTGTCTACTGTATGGCCTGCACTGCTGTTAGCACCGAACATGAACCAGGACATGACATTCCCTTTCTGGCCCCAAAGCACAGTCAGACTCTGGATCCCATTACCCAAGCAAACCTCAATTGCTGATCTCAATAGAGCTGAATGGAGCACGTGGAGGGCCCTAGACTTTCTCCTCCTGCTTGAGGTCCAGGTGTACCAGGAGAGAAGAATCACCAAGAGAAGGGTTTCTGGAAGAGAACAGGAGGAACCATTTCCAACACTCCTGAAGTTGGGCTACTGAGCGAAGTCTGGGAATGCTTCAGAGTCACTCATTGTAAAAGAGGATTCCACAGTCTTCCCACCCCCCAAGAGCCAGGAGGCAAATGGGAGCAGGTGCACAGGCCACAGCAGCTGTGAATCCCAGCTTATAGGCACCAGGTGCCACAGACATGGAGCCAACTCTTCCAGAGTGTCCCCATCTGCACAGAGTCTAGGATTGTCTTCATCTCTTGTGGCTCTTCCCCAGTACAGTTTCCACTGTTTTATTCAGGGGCCATCTCGTGGTCTTCGGTCCTAACACAGATCAAGGGATCCCTACCCTCTCACTGCCCGGAGCTTGCCCCATCCCACAGCCACTTTGCAGGTTGGCTGACACCCACTTCCTGCCTAGGCATAAGCAAGGCCCAGCATTAATCCTATTCTTGCTTATCTTACTTCTTCTGCATGACAGATTATGCCCATGAAGTAACCTTCTCTGGAGCACTGAGTTATGTCTATCACTCCCACCAAAAGTGAGCATCTTAAGTAGTTCTTATTGCAAAAGGTGTTACAGAGTTCATAGAATGTATTGCCTATTGTCTACAAATCTTGGGAATCCTTGGGTCTTCTCCTGCTGCTGCCTTGCCTCCCAGATGTTTGCCCACTTCCATCTTCCCAGATGTTTTACAATCAGTAAGAACCAGAAGGGTCAGCAAGCAGCTAGAACACCACCCTTTAAAAAAGGTGTGTCCAATAGCTGTGGGGTCTCACCATAGGGCTTGAGTGTCCCTGGCCCAGGTATGGCCCTGAGGTGAATTATCAGGAACAGCATCTCAGTCAAAGAAAGACATGAGTCCTTGTGGCCATCTGAGTTTAAAGGAAGGCCAGAGCAGCAAGGATTTGGGGGAGACTGAATTGTTACCCAGGAAATTTTCATGTGAGGGGCCCAGAAGAGTTTCATCTGAAAACACATGGAAGGATCTCAGGCATGACCTAGGGAGGAATTTAATAAACTACATAACGAGGGGCTCTACATGCTACCTCCTGATAGGACTGGGGCTGCCCCTAAGAAGGAGACAAGTGAACTGGTCAGTCAGTCAAGGAGAGGCTGAGGGAATGAGCTCTCATGAGGCAAAGGGAGAACCTCGGCCAGGAGCAACTGGATGAGGCCCAGGTGGTCCATATGCAAGAGGCAGAGAAGATCCACCGGGGACGGGCCTCTGGGCTGTGCCTTGTCTTGGTCAGCTGCCCACTCTGTTGTTGTTGGCTCCCAGGGAGACCAGCCAGCAACCTCAGGACACTGTCTCCATCTTTGGGGATGTTTCCCATTGTCAGCCAGAGCTCTCCTCCAACCCCACCTGAGAAGAAGAATTTTCTTCGGCTTTGAGAAGGAAAGTTCAGCTTCAGTTTTACTGGAATGTCTGCTCTGACTTCTAAAGCATGGCCCAGTGCATGGAGGGAGTTGAGAAGGGCCTGGCATACCTATCACCACCCAGGACCTCTTCATTTCTACCTGCTCACACGAGCTTGGAGAATTTTCACTTAGAAATTCCATTGGCTCTGGGAGCCTGAGCCCAAATAAACCTATTATTTTCTTTACAGCCACATGGGGAGCTTTGGGTTTCTTTAGGGGTGCCAACGGGCAGTTGGGACACTTGGGACAGCGGCATCCCCACCCCTCTCCTGAGAATCAGGGTCTGATCCTTCCTCCTGTTGGAGAGGCTTAGGAGGATGCACACTACAGTGGAGCTTTGGGGGTCTGGCCATTCCCTGGTATGGGATGGGGTTCAGGTTGACAGTGATGGGAGGTGGTTATTTCTTTTTATAGGTATTTCTCATCTACCTTAACCTGCTCCAGATAATTTACATTTGTTACAGGTCAATATCCCAAACTACAAATTGCTGTCCTGAGTCTCTGCAGAGGGGACTCCAGGAGGACGAAGAGTTCACTTTTTCCATTCAGTTGCTAGAAAGTTCTGGGCTTCTGGAATTAAGGCTAATTCATGGTGTTTCTTTCTTCTGGTCCTAAACAAGGTGTTAGGTACTTGTTCTCTATCTATCCCTATCCCAGGGTCTCTGGTAGCTGAGTGCTCCCGAGAAGAAGGCAATGGGATCAGAGCTGGGGGGCAGGGTGCTCGCCAGAAAGAAGGAATGATACTTCCAGGGGTGGCAAGAGCTCCGGGGACTTGTGGAAAGCAGTTCCAAAGGCAAAAGGGGCCTAAGGAGGTCGCAACAGTTCTGATAGGGTGAGTGGATGTTTTTGCTGGAGTAAGTGAGCTGAATAATGTTTATTTTATCCCCAAATGAAAGGAACTGGAAAAGTAAATGCAAAGAATCAGTGTATACGTGCATTCAGGAGGCTTCTACGAGCTTCTCAGGGTATAGGGTGCTCTGCTTCTGAGGGGGCCTGAGACCAGTCTCCCCTTAACATCCCTCCCCAAGGGTGCTGTTGCCCTGGGTCACATTTCTAGAAACATAAAGACACGCCTACCAAAGGCTAGATGCCACCTCAGAGTCAGCTCTGATGTTCCTGCAGGGTGGGTGTCCAGGGTCGAAATGCCTCTTGAGCAGACTGGCATTGGAATGACCACACTCTTCCAGCTTGTACTTGACTGTGTTACTCCTCGTTGGTTTTTAAAATAAACTCTGTGGACTATCTCTGGCATGCCAGGCGCTTCCAGGAGCTGGGGCCAAGGCCAGCTGCATGGATCGCAGGGCCCTGTGCAAAACCAGAACACGGAGAGACTCATTCAAACAGCAGGAAATAAGAGTGTGGCTGAAGGTACTAAAATAGAGACACATTCCTTTCTTTGTGGTCTCTCAACTTCTTGGGGCATCTTTAACTTTGCTATTTTATATTGTTCCAAGTAAGGAAATATTGAGAATGCTGTTGTAGCATGAATTTTGACATTTGTCTTTATATTTTGCAATTCCGTCTTTGAGGCAGTCCTGAGCATGGAACTCACATGCAGAGTCATGGAAATCCCACAGGTATTTGGTAGCTTGGTTACACCTACGGACTTTGTTCTTTGCAGAGTCATGCCAAAGCTTCCCAGGAATTCCTTGGCTTTTTTTAAATTTTGCTTTTTGATGTGCTCACGTTCGACCACTGCTGTACCAGCAGCTCCTGTCAAGTAAGGAGGGACTGATCTGTCAAGGAGCTGGGGGTGTCTTGCCTTTCCCTCTCCTTTCGGTGCCATCATTTTCAGCACAGACAGGTGTCTGATAGAGGAAAGGAATATGGCTAAGACAGGATGTGATAGGGTTTTGTTCATTTTCTATGGCTCCTGTAATAAACTACCACATACTTATGGACTTAAAACAACACAAGTGTATTATCTTACAGTTCTGGAAGTCGGAAATATGAGAAAGGTTTCACTAGGCTAAAATCAAGGTGTCAGCAGGACCATATTCCTTCCAGAGGCTCCAGGGAAGGAGCTCTTCCTTTGCCTTTTCCAGGCTTTAAAGGTCACCCTCATTCCTTGGCTTGTGGCTCTTCCTTCCAGCTTCTAAGCCAGAAAGATTGGACCAAGTCTTTCTTCTGCAGTCACATACCAGTATTTTTCTCTTCTGCTGTCACTCTTGAGAACGCTTGTGGTGACCTAGATTACCAGATGGTCCAATGATGGCCCCATCTCAAAGTCAGATAATTAGCAACCTTCATTCTTCCTTCGCCACATAACTTATTATATTCTAGTTTACAGATATTAGGCTGTAGGCATCTTTGTTGGGGGGATAATGAGGGGACAGTTCTTGTTCCTAAGAATGCCATTGCCTCTGTGCTATATTCAAAGCAAGTCTGGTTCCAGTGGAAAGTAAAAGAGTGGCCTCTTGAGGCTGCCAATGTTCCCCCTTGGCCACAGACCTAATACACTGACTTTGTACTCCCTTTCAGTCTTGTTGTACTCCCAAGCATGATGGGTCCACTGGAAACTCTGCACCCGTGGGCATTGCAGATACTACACATGCACGGGGCAGCCAGGAATTGTGGGAGATATAGATCACTTATATCTACACTGCAATGCTCCATTGTCCCATCAGACTTCACTTACAGAACACAAATTCCAAGACAAAAGTGTCAAGAATTTTAAGATGGTGATAGCAAACTTTAAACCAGCTAGAGGGCCTTCTGAGACTGTAAAGTTCACATACCCAGGCAGCTGGCCTTGCCTTCTCGAATTCTGGCAGCATTACTGATGAACCGAAAGTAACTTTTTAAAAAAATCACATTAAAAACAATAAGGTTTGGGGCACCTGGGTGGCTCAGTTGTTAAGCATCTGCCTTCAGCTCAGGTCATGATCCCAGGGTCCTGGGATCGAGCCCTGCATCGGGCTCCCTGCTCTGGAAGGAGCCTGCTTCTACCTCTCCTACTGCCCCTGCTAGTGTTCCCTCTCTCATTGTCTCTCTCTGCCAAATGAATAAAATCTTAAAAAAAAAAAATAAGACCTGAATACAATAACAACAGAAACAGAATTACGATTTGCAGATTTTCAATTACAAATTTTCCCTCCCAGATGCAAACACACATACCTCTCCCCTTTCAGTTGTATATATGTGCAGTGATTCACTCAAATGTGCGGCTGACAGATAAAGAGGAGAAATAAATGGTTTTCATGGTACCAGATGAGGTCTTTTTTCAAGTACTGTTGGGACTAGTTAGTTGGGTTTAAAAAAGAAATTTAAACTAAAAATTACAAAAAATACATAAATACTAAAAACTTCTTTCTTGGAACTTAAAGTATATAAATCTACATTCATTGGCAATCTTTTGATACAAGATCATGGTCTTTACTTTGAGTATGAAAACTCTGCTCGGTGTTCCAAATCTTTCTCCTATAAATCACAGCCATGATTCATATTGTTTTTGCAATTTTGCAATCAACTACTTAACTCTATTGTGTCAGTTATTTTTTTTAATGATTTTATTATTTGAGAGAAAGAGAGAGACAGCCTGAGGAGGGGGAGGAGCAAGGGCAGAGGGAGAAGCTGACTCCCTGCCGAGCTGGATCCCAGGACCCCGAGATCATGACCTGAGCCAAAGACGCTTAACCAACTACGCCACCCAGACGCCCCTTTTTCAGCTTCTTTTTAAAGACACTTTAATGGAAATATTTAGGGACAGCTGAATATAATTTTGGCACAATCTGAGCTCAGAATCTTTGTAGTTACATGATCCCTTCCCCAAACTGATATAACCATTGTCCATACATAATTAATTCATCAGAATATTTTTACTTGGTGACTGGTCTTTATGGAGTCTCTTCAAACCATTCAATTATGTTTTATAAGGAATAATGACTTTTCTTTTTTTACTTACATTTCATTGATTTATTTAATATTTAATTAAAGTTCTAATTACATAAGTACAACAGGCATACATATTTAATCAAATTATATCATTTGCTAAGTATAACTGCCATATGAAGTTTCCCATCCAAGTACTAACCAGGCCCGACCCTGCTTAGCTTCCGAGATCAGACGAGGTCGGGCGTGTTCAGGGTGGTATGGCGTAGACTGCCATATGAAGTTTAAGAATGAAGTGAACTGACTTTGATGAGCAGGTGGCTTACCTGGGGGAGTCTGGAAGTGCTCAGGCTCCAAGAGATTAGCAGAAGACACATGGACACCAGTCAGCATGTCTTACAGCGGATAATGGAGAATGTCATTTGATTTGGAAGTGCGGTTCAGAGGAAAATAGTTTCAAAATATTTCCATTTCAAAGAAATGCCCCCAAAAGATCCCATTTCCTAAAAAAAAAAAAAAAATCCCATTTCCTTACTTTCTTTATGCAAAATTCAGGCTAACCGAGGCCCCTGTTTATTCACTGTCCTCTTAAGGGTCATTTTCCTCTGCTAGGCTCTCCCTCCTCCCCCATGCATGAAATTACTCCCTGCTTTATCCTCTTACAGTCCGTCTCAGAATTGGTCACATTGTATGCAATTATCTGCCTTTTTGTCTTACTCCCTACTTGAGAAGATGCTCCATAAATACCCCACAACATGTCTGGGCTCCCAGCATGTCTGGGCTTGGAGATTCTCTTTTCTCAGCTATGTAGGCTTAGTTTATCAAAAAAATTTGATTCTGTTATCTGGTGTTCTTTGAATTAACTCTTCTTCATTAAGTCATATTTTAATTTTATTTATTTTTTTTTTAGAGAGAGAGAAAGCATGAGGGAGGGGACAGGGAGAGGGAGAGAGAGAATATTAAGCAGGCTCCACGTTCAGCGCTGAGTCCATCACAGGGCTCCATCTCACGACTCAAGACTTGAGCTGAAACCAAGAGCCAGATGCTTAACCAACTGAACCACCCAGGCACCCCTCACTAAGTGATACTTTGAAAACTTGCCAATGTGTATCCAGTGTTTAGAACAGTGTCTGGCACATGATAAGTTCCTTATGGGTCTGGTATTACTATCTTTTCACCCCTATATTAACTTTGATCTTACATGTCTTTTTCCTCTTCTAATCAGCTCTTTTTTATTTTGGGAGACTGCTCTGTAAGCATAAATGCCATTGCTACCTTGCTAGTTCCTCAGCACTTAGTTTCTATTGGAACCTATGTGTGTAGCAGCTACTGCAAACCTTTTGGTTATGACTTATCATTTTAATGATCGCTTTTATAAGTTGGTGAGAAAAGGAGAAAAGACAATATTACCAACTGAAAAAAACTGAAAGAATGCAGCATATGCAGTTTACCCAAAGCACATAATGAATCAAAACAGGCAGCTGGAAAAAGAATTCTAAGTAATCTTTTGTTATTAGACTCTGATTTCACAGGATCAAATATTTCCTTTATATTAAGTGGCACATGGAAAAAGCCATATAAACTCTTTAATTTCAGTACCAATATTATGACAAGTGCTAACAAATTGTAATTTGAGCTATGATCTGGAAGGTCTGGAAGTATATGTCTGATTGATTGCATTATAGCTCAGCACGTTTCACCCTCAGGCACATCCTACAGAAGCTAAACCCTGAACCACTCTCCAATCTGTGTTTGCACCTTCCCCAGGCCCATTCCTCACTCCCCTGGCATCATTCTCTGATTTAATACACTCTCTCATCTTGACCACACCTCTGGCTCCTTAGCCTGGAAATACTTCCCCAATGACCCTCAACTGATCCAGCTGATCAAAATGATCAAACTATTACAAATCCTTTTGAGAACAAACCTCCTAACAGTCTATAAGCTATACAGCCATATATGACAGCCCTGGATGCGATGTGTATAGTGCAATAGATAGACAATACTTGTCCTTTCTGGTGGAACCCTAAAATCCTGACTTTTCTTTGTTCCTTTGTTTTTGTTTTTTTACTTCTCAGAGCAATCATTACCTGCAAGAACTACTGGGTTGTTTAAAGTCTTCTCATCTGACATTAATATTAGCTTGCATATACACTAAGTCACAGTAGAAGGGAGAAAGAGATGAATGACGGTGACACAGCCTAGGCAACCAGAAAGGAAGACATGGAGTCAAGAAGGAGGACTGGTCTCCAAAGTAGGGCCCTGCCCTCAACACTCATTGTGTGGTTATCACCCATCAGTACTTCTTTGACACTTCAATGAGTCATATTTTCATATTTTCAAATCAAAACCATGGGGCAGGAAAGTCATGTAGACAGTAGGACATAATATTTCAGTCATGATTGGTCTAGAAAACCATACATTTGGGCCATTTACTTAAGTCTGTTGAGCAAAATGAAAACTGGTCCAGATTTGCACCTTTGCCAATTTATACTGAACAGCAATTTATACTGAACAGCAGTCTGGTATCATAACAGACTAAAAAAGAAAATACGGGCACTGAGACCAGAGGGAAAAGGCTGTGTTCCAAGAAACAACTGAAGAAAACCTCACATCATAAAGACAAATACAAACTTAATCTTAATATAAATATGTATATATACATACATTCATACATACATATATACATTCATCTATCTATCCACCTACATACATGTGTGTATGTGTATGTGTGTATATATATATGTGTATATATATATATTTCTGATATATATATATCAGAAATTGAGGATGTTACTTAATGGGGAAAAATGGAATATTCCTATCAGGGTCAGGGACAAGGGAAGAATGCACACTAACTTCTTGACTATTTAACATGATATTAGTGTTATTATTAAATGTAATCAGAAAAGAAAAACAATTAGAGTTATGACAGAAAACAAATTATCTGAATTTGTAGATGGCAAGATAACATACCTGAGAAACCCTAGAGAATCAATGATAAAATTACTTCAAAAGGTAGAAGACATAAAATAACAGGAAAAAATAGCTTGCACATACACCAATAATATCTAAATAGAAGAAGTGATAGAAGAGAAACTCAATAAACTCAATACACTAGCAAAAGGATGAGCTTAAAAATAAATTTAAAAACTTAGAAATAAGCTTGAATAATACTCAAAGATCTGTGTAAAGAAAACGATAATACATCCTTCCTCCCACCTTATTCTCTTTTGGACATCTGAACATCACCAAGTTACCAGTTCTTTGGAGTTAAAATACTAAGAAGTTGCTTTTCAGTGTTGAACAACTAAATTAAGTTTATATTGATTATAAACATGCAAGAATATAATTATGAAAATGCTAAAAAGGAGAGATAGGAGAGGGGACTAGTCTTACCAGATACTAAAATGTGATAAAGTCACTGTAACTGAAACAGTGGAATGGTACAGGGAGAGATGACCAGACCAATAGACTAGAAAAGAAGGTCAGAAGTAAACTTAACGTTGTATGGAAATCTAGTGTATAATAAAGATGACAGCTCACAAGATAAAGGTAACCATCTGCTATGGGGCAATCACAGACTTTCAAAAGATTATGTTGGAACAATAGGATAACCATCTGTAAAAGATAAAACTTTAAATAAGCTCTATTTTTCACATCATATACAAGAATAGAATCTAAATCAATTAAAGATCTATATGAAAAATCTTCTATAAGTGATAGAAGAAAACAAAAGTAGAGCCTCTATAATTTTGGTGTAGGAAAAGTCTTTCTGGCCACAACTAAAAATGCAGATGGAATAAAATGCTGATGAATTTAACTACATAATTTCTTAATGCATGGCAAACAAAACAAACAAAAACACTACAAGCAGGGTCAAAAGAAAAATGACAAATTTAAAGAAGATACTTAAAATATGTATCATAAAAAAAGATATCCCTGATATATCAAAACTAAAGGGGAAAAGACCAAATATGATTTAAATATGAATAAAAGACATGTACAGACACGGAAATGGCTTTTATATATGTTAAAAGATATTCAACTCAAACTATACTTAGACACCTTTCTTACCCACCAGATGGGCAAAAAGTTAAGAATACTGACAATGTAGTCTATTGCAGAGGCTGTGGATAACAAACACTTTCATGCAGTGTTGGTAGAAATGAAAAATGGCACAATTTCTACAGAGAGAATTTGACAATATCTACAAAATTTTGTATGTGTTTACCTTTGGAACCAGTTACTTCTACTTCTGGGAATTTACTCCAAACACACACACATCAAATAGTATGAAAATACATATGTACATAGATTATTCATTGCAACATTGTTTCTAATTGCAAAATATTGGAAAGTACCTAAATGTCAAAATAGGAGATGAGTTACTACATATGATATGTTATGCAGTTAGAGAAGAAAAAGAAATGAGGAAAATCTCCATAAGTTGTTATGGACGTTTTTAGGCTATATTAACTGAAAAAGAGAAAAGTGAGAAAAATTTAATGGAGAAGAAACAGGAAGACCATAAATCTGCAGGGTTTTTTTTGTTTTGTTTTTTTGTTGTTGTTGTTGTTGTTTTTTTTTCAGAAAGCAACACGGGAAGAATAAACAGAAGTCAATGAAGTTGGTTACCTATAGTAGTAATGAGTTCAGTTTTGTTCCCTCCAAATTCATATGTTAAAGTCCTATCCCCCAGGACCTCAGAATGTGACCTTATTTGGAGCTAGGATCTTTATAGAGATAAGAATGTTAAAGTAAGGTTATTAGGATGCACCTTAATCCAATATGACCAGTAGCTTTGTAAGAAGGAAAAATTTGGACATAGACACACACAGGAGGAAGACAATGTAAAGAGACATGGAGAAGGTGACCATCTCCAAGCCAAGGAGAGAGGCCTGGATCAGATCCTTCCTCACAGCCCTCAGAAGGAACTAACACTGTTAACACCTTGATTTTGGATTTCTAGCCTCCAGAACTATAAAACAATGATTTTTCTGTTTAAGCCACCCAGTTTGTGGTAGTTTATAATGCCAGCCCTAGAAGATTGGTATAGTGATGGCAGTGGTAGTAGTAAAGAGGATAGGGTGTGTTATCAATTATCCCTTAACAAACCACCTTCAGTGTAAAACAATAGTTATGTGATCTGAAGAATCAAGAAGTCTTGCAGGGAATAGTGGGCAACAGGTCCTCTCTGTTCCACAACATCTGTGGCCTCACCTGGGATAGCTTGAATGATTGGAGGGCTCAGACAACTTCTCTGAGACAATATGTCTGGATTGTTCTTCCAGTGACACTTGTTAGAGCTGAGGTATCCAAGATAGCTTCTTCCTTCACATATCTGGCACCTAGAGGAGGATAGCTGAATAAGGGCACTAACAGGATTGTTTTCTCTTCACATAACCAGCTTGAGCTTCCTCACAGGATGGTGGCCTTAAGGTATTTGCACTTAGTGCATGTCACTGGCTTCCCTCATAATCAGCATTCCAAGGGGTAGGAAGTGGAAGCATCACTTCTACCACATTATATTGGTCAAAGCAGTCACAAGCTAGTCACAACCTAGATTCAGGAAAGGTAGAGAAGTATATTCCATCTTTCGATGAGGGAGTAACAAAGTGTCCTTGCCGAAGAGCATATGGGATGGAAGATATTGTCGTGATGATTTTTGCAAAATATGAGGAATCACAGAGTGGAAGAGATAAGACAATAAGTATCACTTCTCTGTGTATGTGTAGGTATATATATGTGTATGTATGTATATATATAGTACTTTGGAAAGAATTTTAGTCTTCCAGGATGGGGGTTGGCAAACAACAGCCCATAGGAAAAATATAGCCTGTGTTCTGTTTTTGTAAATAAAGTTTTATTGAAACTCAGCCATGCCCATTTGGTTGCGTATGGCCTATAGGGGCTTTTCATGATAAGCCAGCAGATTTGAGTAGTTGCAATAGAGACACTATGACCCATAAAGCCTAAAATGTTTACTATCTGGCAGATAGAAAAGTTTTTCTTATCCCATTATAGAAAGTAAAAAAAATAAATAAAATCCACAGAGACTGGAAGAAAAATAAAATGTAATTGAATGCAAACAGCAACACACGAACCCAGCTGTATTCCAAATGAATAATATAATCACACTGCAAAGAAGAAAAAAAAAACTAATTAAAGTGCCTCTGGAACTTAATAGTTGGACTTATACCCTCAGTGTACAGAAAAAATGGCCATTGCAAACTGATCTCAAACTCCTTTTACAGGTTTGTGTTTCATGAAGATATTGGTGCAGAAATTCTGAAAGTAATGTATGTGCGTTGTGGAATTAGGGAAATGATGGAGAAAGTGTTGCTGATGTTAGAAATGCCAGATTATCTCTACAGAAGAAGGAAGCTACAGAATGGAACTGAAGAAGGCCAGAAAGGGCCCTGCAGGGTTGGACCAAGGCTGTATGTACCCAAAAGAATCTCTATCCACATCTGATCTACATCTAGTACATGCAGAAAGCACCTAGGATCAATGACATCTTAGTCTCAACAAGCTGACTCAGTGCTCACATACTAGTTTCTAAATATCACTTCTAGTCAAGGGGGCAGGGGCTTTTTGGAGAAAAGGCAAATTGCAGTACTGGGGTAGGATAGTTAACAAAAGGAACCTGAAACATCTCATGCCACAAAGTAGAGAAGTACCCAAAAGTAAATAATGGGGCATGTCAGAAGGACAGGACAGTACTCTTCAAAACTATCAAGTTTATCAAAACAAGGAAGGTCTGAGAAACTGTCACAGAGCAAAGAAGGCTAAGAAGGCACGACAACTCAATATAATGTGGTATCCCGGGTGGGATTTTGGAATACAAAAAGGACATTGGGAAAAGGTAGTGCAACTTGAATACATTGTAGAGTTTAGTTCATATTAATGCATCAACATTGGTTCCTTAGTTAAATGAATCATAGTGATACAAGATGGTAACAACAGGGGGAAATGGATCCACGTAGGCAGGATATCTGTGTTATCTTTGTAACTTTTCTGTAAAATTATTTTAAAACTAAAAGTTTTAAAAAATGTACTTAAAAAAAAAAACCACCAATGATACTCCTCCCCACCTCTCCTGCACACATACACACACAGACAGAAACTTACTTCAAGAGGCTCCCACAGGCTGAATCTAAAAAAATTCAGCATAAAAATTAAGGATAGTGATGGATTCAAATGCATTGAATAAAACAGGAATCCAAGAGTCCATTTGATGATAAATAAATCTTCTTAAGGGCAAAAGTACAGCTCTTCCTTACAGTAGAATGTCAATGGGCAAAGTGTGAAAAGAGTGCCCAAATTGGAAAGTCACCACCCTGCAAACCATAAGCATCAAGACTGCATCAAATAAGAATCACTAATGAATGATAATCTACTAGTAGGACAGAGGATGGGTAGTTTGAAGAAGATCATTATATTAACATGGTCTCAAGTATCTCCCCAAAGATTGAAGATGATGTTCAAGGTGGAAAATATTAACTTTACGGGGCGGCGGGGGGAAGCAATCTCTCAGCTGGGGTGATCAATATAAGCAAATCTCATGATTGACAGATGGACATACCATACATTCAGATGTGATCGCCTAATAAGGACATATGTACTTTTGCAGAATTCTGACCACGAATAGTCTTTAATCAGGAGGAAGTATTAAAAAACACACCAAAAAACCAAAACCTAAACCGAGGAACATTTTATAAAATAACTCGCCTATATTCTTAAAATATGTCAGCCATAAAAGACAAAAAAAACAATGAAAACAAACAAAAACAAGCCTAAAGAGGAAGAAAGAGACTCGGTCATCAAAATCAATACTAGATCCTGACCTGGAGAAACAAAGTTGCTACAGAAATTATTGGGACAGCTGGTAAAATGGGAATATGAATAGTAGATTAAAATGTATCAATGTCAAATTTCTTAGATATGATAACTATACTATGGGTATATATAAGCAAATATCCTTGTTTTGGGGAAAGACACACTGGAGGTTATCAGAGGTTAAACTAGTTGAAGGCTAAAGGATTATTAGACATGCAACCCACTTTCAATTGGTTTAAAAAAGTAATATGAGAATGAAAGAGAGAAAATGATCATATATGAAAAGTTGTATGAAAGAGAATTTTAAAAATTATGAGAATGATAGAAAAACAAAATTATAAAGGCTATTTGGTCAGTTAGCATCTGGGTGATAGGCACTTGGGAGCTTTCTGTACTATTCTTGCAACTTTTCCTTTGGCTTCAAACTATTTTAGAATGGTAAGTCAAAAAATACTTTCAAAAAGATATATATGAACATGCCTAGCACAAGAAGGAATTCAACAAATGTTAGTGGGGCTTTTTTTCTGTCTTATTAATTTGATCAATTGAAATTCATTGTAGAACGTGACTGTGCTGGAGAGAACATGACTGTCAAAATTTTCTACATTTAGAAGGTAAGAAAAACAAACATTTGATATCCCAGTTTCTCCCCAAAGAAAGGAATATAAATATTTGAGGATTTGGAACATAAACCATGCCTATATTGGCTTCTTTTCCTTGGTAGCTACCAGCTTAAAAATCTTTGGAAGGAAATATAATAAGGAAGCTTGTGGTTTCTTAAATAAATGGACAGAATAAATGGATTACTGAAAAAATGTAAAGATTGATGCATTGATAGGTCCATAGAACTAAATGCTGTTTTAGAACAATCTATGACTTTGATGCAAAAGAATATTTAATCTTCATTTCTTTCTTTTTTTAAGATATTATTTATTTATTTATTTGAGAGAGAGTGAGAGAAAGAATGTGCACATACAAGCGCGGGGGGGTGGGGGTAGAGCTAAGAAAGTTTCCTCTGAATTTGCATAATCAGCACTGAATCTGCACTGTAGGCAGAGGGAGAAGCAGGCTTCCCGCTGAGCAGGGAGCCCAAAGCAGGACTTCAGGACTTGATCCCAGGACCCCGGGATCATGAGCTGAGCCGAAGCAAATGCTTAACACACGGAGTCACACAGGCACCCTAATCTGCCTTTCTAACACACACACTGCATTAGAACTCATCTTCCCTTTATCCTGAGAAATACCAGGAAAAGACTCCTGGTGACTGAGTTAGGCAACTTTCCTTTTCATGATCCCAGGGTCCTAGGATCGAGCCCAGTATCCGGCTCTCTGCTCAGTGGGAAGCCTGCTTCTCCCTCTCCCACTCCCCCTGCTTGTGTTCCCTCTCTCACTGTGTCTCTCTTTGTCAAATAATAAATAAAATCTTTGAAAAACAAACAAACAAAAGAAGTCCACTTTCGGTTAAAGGTGGAACAGGCTCTGTGGGATAAAATCATCCAGAAAAGAAAAATCTCAGCTGAGATAAACATTTACAACTAGGTTGATATGGATTGTATGTTCTGAATCTATGAGTGTGGAATCTATGAGTGTGGAATCCTTCCACACCATGTAAACTCCTCCAGAACATTCTTAGATTAAAGTCAGCTTAATTAATTATTTGCTCTTTTTGATTTTTGGCCTTACGCAAATTCAGAGGAAACTTTCTTAGCTCTAAGCAAGGCATTATGACTATTAACTCCATGATCGAGAGGAAAAAAAAAAACACCTGTTTGTCCAAAGTTTGTATTCACTTAAGGTTCTGCTCTATTCCTTTCCCTCAACTTAATAAAGCGTTTTTTCAACTTCCTGGAAGTCACTAGAAGGCAGGTATATGGGTTGGGTCCCTAGGACCTGTATTTCTTGATGCAGCCCCAACTGGTTAAGTTTTAAATCAACCTCTTATTTCTATAGTCTCTTGAGCTTTGAGTTCTGCCTTGAGTTTTTTGCTTACTGGGTCTTCATATAAGCACTTGTTTCTTCCTTTTCTTTCACCTGTTTTTAAAAGTACATCTTTAATTTATATGTAATTACACAATCACTATTTTTATATTTAATTTTAACATCCAGAAAATAATATTATACCATTATGGGAGTGCCCATTGTGTGAATTAAATATCAACACGACATTGAGGTTTCATGGGCCTGCCAGACTCTAGGATGGGTGTCAACAACACTAGCCTCTGCTATGAGGACTAAAGCAGCAGTTCTAGAAGAAATGGAAACCACCAAAGGCAGGAGTTGTCCATAGTTGTAAGGGTTTCAGTGTTTGACCTCAAATGCTGATCTGAGTTCTCACACCTGAAAGAGGCATTAGGCATTTGTGATATTGTGATTTATAATAAGAAATATATATGTTTATATTTGGACTTCTTCCATTGTCCCTGGCACATAGCTCCTAAAACTCTTCCTTGGAATTTCCTAGTGAAGAGAGCAGTTAAAATGTCTCTTGTTATGCAATAAGATGAGTTCTAGATCCCAAATAAAGCTCAGAGTTGTTTGCCACAAGAAACAACCATGTGATTAGAGGGTTGGAACTTTCAGTCCCACGCCCTTGACCTTCGAGAAGGGAGTAGAGCTAGGGTTAACTGAATCATCAATGGCCTACAGTTGAATAAACAAACTATGCCTAAGCAACGAAACCTCCATTAAAAGCCCAAAGGATGGGCTTTCGAGAGCTTCTAGGTTGGTGAACATGGGGAGAGTGGTTCTCCTGGAAGGGATAGAAGATCGGCACCCCTTCCCACGTACCTTGCCCTATGAAACACTTCCATCTGCCTGTTCATGAGTTATATCATTATAATAAACCATTAATCTAGTAAATGAAATGTTTCTCTGAGCTGTGTAAGCCACTCTAGCAAATTAATCAAACCCAGGAGAACTGGGTTCCAACTGTTGGAACCTCTGATCTATAGCCGATCCATCGGAAGCACAGGTGATGACCTGACTTGAGACTGGCATCTTAACCAGGGGGTGCGGGGCAGTCCTGTAGGACACTGTGTCTGGAAGACTGTGTCCTAACTGTGTTAGATTTGTTAAAATGGAAACAGAGATCAAACTTGAAAATTCCCTGAGCAGACAAAGCAAGTTTAGTCATACCAGCAAAGTTTATTTAGCTTATCTTGCAAGGCTAACTTGACCTGAGTCATTTCTTGCTTATGCCTTTGGAAATCATAAGCAAACACGAGCTGTTTTCCAAGGTTGATATGGAGTGACCACTGACCCATTTTCTATCATTTATATTTTTAAATATTTATTTATTTTTAGAGAGAGAGAGCATGGGAGGAGGGGGAGAGGGCAAGGGAGAGATAGAGTCTCAAGCAGACCCTGCACTGAATGTGAACCCCATGTGGGGCTTAATCCCAGGAGCCCAAGATCACAACCTAAGCCAAAACCAAGAGGCAGATGCTTAACCAACTGTACCACTTAGGTGCCCCCAATTTCGTATCATTTTTAAAAATTCTAATACTATAACAAATTACCGAGAAGAATAAATAGTCACTGCCTTCTCACTATATAAGCTGCTTTGTAACAATATACCTCTGAGCCTGCATGTTTGGGTTTGAGTTCTCCATATTCATAAACTGCTTTGCTGTTGTTCTTGTTGTGGTTCTGGTGTGTATACAAAAAGTTTTTAGTCATTTCTACTTTGGTGACTCACTGGTTTTTTACCTCTGCTGTTTCTGAACATTTGGCATTCCGTGGTGTCAGAATGTTCTACAAAGATGAACCAAAGACAGGATAGCGAGCAGTCAGGTGCTGGTACCCAGAGAGCCCACTGAGGTCTCGGTTTTCTTGCTAACCCTGGAGTTTGAGAGTAAGTCTCTCTTAGATCTGAGCTCCACTGCCTTTGGATCCTGGGTTCACCAATTTTATTGTGCACATTTGCTTTCTCTTTGTCAAACCTGTTTGTGGAAGCTTCTTGGTAAACTAACCTATTTTGTTCAAAGTCTTTATTAAAAGACTGTTCATGCCCTCTGAGCAGGTAACCTTAGTCTATCTGCCAGAAACATAATTTATATCTAACTGTTCTTTTGAGTTTTTTATGACTGTACCTGAGACATGGCTAAAATTTTTAAAACAAAGGCTAGAAGATCTCTATTTGTGTCTGTCTGTATGTTTGTGTATGTGTGCATGTGTATATTATAGATATGTAATATTTTTCTCCCTCCAGATGGTATTGCCAAAATTAGTTGGTAAAGAGCTCTATTTAATAGCTCAAAGAACATTAAGGATTTATGTAAATCAAGAATAATCTTAAAAATATAGAAAAATATAGAAACTAACTTTTTCAAGTTCATGTAATCTGGGATAATCTTTGATAAATAAAAGCTAATTTAAGTTAGTTGGTTTAATAAAGCAGGTGTATCCTGAAAATTTGTCAAGAAAAGTGTAAGATGATTGTTAGGTATCTGATGGCTAATCAAGCATAATTCTTAAAAGCAAGTAATTTAAATAAATATAAAAATGATAAAGGTTTATACTAAGCTAAACTAAATAACAGATATTCACTGACTATCTAAATCATTTCCAAATAAGATAAGCTTTAAATGCGAAGCATCAGCTTGTCATCTCCTTTTTTAGCTTTTTATAGAGAGACAAAAGATGTGTGGGCCTATGAATAAGCATGTTTTATGCCACATTAAAAAATTTACTATGAGGAAGAAGAGCAGAGATTAGAGAAGGTTATGCAGGTATTCACTACTTTGCCAGGCTAGAGGCTAGCCAACAGTTGGGAGAACAGAATTATATGTTAGAGACCTCACTGTGCCATTTTGCAAGGCTAGGAGAGCCCAAGATGCTTGTGAACTAAGATCCAGGTGGTTAGGTGATTAGGATGCTAGGAGTTGAAGTCTCTAAGAAAGTAATGAAAATAAAAAGAGGATATTATGGTGATTGATGAGACAACCCATGCCTTCCAACTCCCAATGCAAAGGAAAATTTTAAATAGCAAATACCACAAAATGCCTAGGAGAAAATTCACATTTTTGTCCTCTGTCCCTTGAAGTTGTAAATCTTATCATGTCTTTGAAATGTAAACACCCAGGAGATAACCAAAACTTTGCTCACAAAGCCTGAAGAAAAAATACACCTTTGTAAGCAAAGATAAAACAATTACTGTTTCTCTCTACCTGAGCCTGCTGGAATTCAGAAACTCTTATTAAATATTCTTATTTTTCATGACAATATATGTGTTTGCATAAATTCAGTAAGAATCTGTTCTTGCAACAGGACACAATTGGACAAGTGCTTGGCTTGGCTTCCTAGACAAGAGGCTTCTAAAATTCCAATCTGAGACACCTTATAAAAATTTCCAAGAAAGCAGATTTAAGAGATCTATAGGGTCAATCATTGTTCTGGCTGCATTTATGTAAATAATCAGGCCAAATTTATTAAAACTGGACTTAATTTGCAAGCAAATCAGTCTTAGCAGTGGTTACCTCTGATGGAAATGGAGATGCTTATAGAGAGAAAAATTAAATTTTACTAATACAACTTTGTATACATCAGATGCAGTGCTATTCACTGTCTTTGAGGTTTGGTTTTCTACCTGTAAACTGGGCTGCATTCTAAATTCTTCCAGTTTCCCCCAGT
Source organism: Taxidea taxus jeffersonii (assembly GCA_003697995.1). NCBI lineage: Eukaryota > Metazoa > Chordata > Mammalia > Carnivora > Mustelidae > Taxidea > Taxidea taxus. The sequence goes on along the minus strand of ML107577.1, from coordinate 35,897 downwards.
ATAACTCTCCAAACTATCATTTGTAATTTCCTCCCACTCTTTTGACTTGGAATCAGTAGGAAGGAAACCAGCACTGCCCTTTTCCCAAAACCACACCAGCTACAGCTGGACAACCTAGCATAAACTTCAGAGACATCACCACAACAGCTCATGTGTGGACCATCTTCATGCCCGTTGCTATGCAGCCACTGAAAGATCACTAGAGACATTCACTCTGCAAACCAGGACACTCTGATCGATGGCCGCCGCCTGCTCTCTCCCCATCTGAAGATGCTTAGAACCTGACATCTGCAAGTCTTCTCAGCTGGCTGCTCTCCAAGCTCAGACACCAAATTTATAATTTGCTCCAACTTTGAACTTCTGCTTCTCTTTCATTTCCATAGAAATACCTCTCATTAAATTATCAGACTGCTCACATCATATGGATGGATCCTATAGTAAAACCACACCTGCAATATCGCATCTTAGACAACATCCCCGTATTCATCTGTCCTAAGAAATCCTGAGGCTGTGTGATTGTTCATACATCATGTTGGGCCTATATAAATAACTTTTTAAGCAAGTAAAACCCGTTTGATTTATTCAGTTGGTTGAATCTTGGCTCCAGGGAACTTCTGCTCTGGAGAATTTTTCAGTCCTTGGCTATTGTTCTCCTTCTAGTCAGCATATGAAACTGTGGTGGGTTGGATACTCCCAAGGGCTTTTGGTGCCTGCTGGCAGCCACTCACAAGCCAAATGGTATCCATCAGGACCAGACAACTGGATGAAATCAACGAAATCAGCAACACCTGCATCAATAATGACAATGACTACAGAGCCCTCCGGCCTGATGACTCAACAGGAGAAACAGTGAATATGTGATTCTTCAGCCTGCCTGCATCAGTGGTGGTGACCAAGAATAATGGTTGGTCTAGCCTACTGAGAGCATGACCAGAAAGAGAGAAAACCCAATCAAAGCAGATGGAGACCAACTTTGAAAATCCCCTGAGCAGAAGACAAAACCAGTTTAGTCATACAAGTAAAGTTGAACTCTGCTCATTTTGCAAGGCTAACTTGATTTGGGTCATGTCTTACTTATATCTCGAAATTGTAAGCAACACTTGAACTGTTTCCCAACGTTGATATGGGGTAACCACTGTCCAATTCCATATCATTTAAGAAAATTCTAGGGGCTCAGTCTGTGGATCATGCAACTCTTGATCTTGGGGTCATGAGTTCGAGCCCCAAATTGGGTATAACAATTGCTTAATTAAAATAAATGCTTTTAAGAAAATTCTAATATTATAACCAATCACTGTGAAGAATAAACCATCACCGCCTTTTCAATACATAAGCTGCTTTATAGCAATACACCTCTGAGCTTGATGCTCAGTTGCAAATTGTCTTTTGGTATGTACACAATAAAATACTACTAATTACTACTTTGGTGATTCATTGATTTTGACAAATTTTAGGACACCTGGTTCATGCTGGAGACTTGTTGAGTGTCAGAACTCCCAGCAACCCCACACATTGAAATTGGTGACCAAAATCCTTAGCATGCAAATTGATTACACAACAACAACAACAACAACACTCCAGGAGTCCTTAGAACATGGAAAGGAAACTAAGGGAAAAGATACAGGACACTCCTCTAAATTGGTGGATTAAGTTCGCTGTGTCACTATAATGTGAGTATTAAATAAAATATTACCTTCTTTGTGGTCACTGGCAGGTAAGATAAAGATATTAGGACTTCCTTTATATTTAGTAACAAAGTATATTTTTGATAAAAAACAAGGACATGGGAGAGGTAACTCTTAGTGAATGAATGAATTACTTTCCTAAAAATTATTGTATATACTGAAAGCATATAAAATGAGAATAATGAAAACATCCCTGAGTCGTAGAAACATCTCTTGGTGAGAAGAAGCCCATGCTTCTCCCTTTGCTCCCCATTGATCTTTAAATCCAAGTTCTCAGTAGGCTTACAGTGAGATTTCCTAAGTCTGAAAACTCCAGTATCTGTAGTATATTAAGCACTCCTGAACACTGCGTTGCCCTGTTATTCCCTCAGACATTAATTTACTTCCATTGTTTTTGAAATGCTCATTATATCATCCTTTGTTGAAATCATTTAACCCTTCTCAAGTGTGTGATTTCAAAGCTCTTTCTAAATGCTATTTTTCCCATTCCTATTTCCACGTTGTTTCACTTACTTTTAAATTTTTAACTATATTTTTCCATATGGAAATAACAAACTACAAACATGCGGAAATGCAGCCCAGCTGTGCTGGCTATAACATACTTTGCCATGAGCATAATTTGGAATAAAAAACTTCTATATTTGTGAGCCATAAGCTGGCACTGTGTTACCTCTTTTTTGAAGTCTATTTTTTTGCAACACACCTACATTTGAAGATGTCCAATATAGAGATTTAGAACATCTTTAGTATGAGTAAATTGCAAATATCTGAAAACGAGTAATGGGAGAGGCAGGATCAGGAAGATTAGCAGGGTTGCAACAATGCGCCGAAAGTATAGTAGAAGAGCTCAGTTTAGATAGTTGGTTAAATGATTATATTTTTATGGTAGGCGACAGATACCCGTAAGATTTTCTTGAGCTGGCAAAAAGCTGGCAAAATAAAGCTTAGTATATAAAAAGAGATTATATTCCATTCCATAGAACAGAAAGTCGAAGGTTAAGGTGATATAGAAGCATATGGGTTTATTTTCCTTTCATATAAAAGGAACCTAAAGGTAGGCTCTCCAGGATTCTCCAAAGGACCTATCAGAGACCTAAGTTTCACCTCTCTTTCTAATCTATCATATTTGGCACTGGCACCTACCCTAAATGTTACCTCATGTTCCAAGATAACTGCCAGAACTCCAGTTATCACAACTACATTCCAGGCCGCTGATAGAAAGAAAAGGGTAAGGGTGAGAGGACATGAGTCTTTGAAGACATTTCTCAGAAATCTTCAGTTTATGTTTCATTGGCCCAGGTAAAGAAATATTGTGGTTGTTCTTACTGTTTTCCCCAGCTGGGCACACTGCCTAGGAAGAAGGGGAGAAATGAATACTGGGTATGCAGTTGGCTATCTCTGCTGAGTTAGAAATGGTAAATAAATGACAAAGTACACTTAACTATGATAGACTTGTGGAATTGATTTTTACAGGTGGAAATGCAAATGTTACAGTAATTTCAGTAAGGTATTATCCATTCTCTGAATTACCTATAAATATGTTTGGATTTGCAGGCAATTGGAAAATTACATTCCAAGAAGGCTTTTAAAGCTAATTATTGTCAATAAGCCAAGAAAATTGTTTGAACATATTTTTAGATCGTTAACTCTGAGTTGCTCACTAAGAATATTATTAAAATAGTTAAAAATACTCAGAGAATAACATTTTGTTTCTTTACGGCTTTACTGAAGAAGAAAAGAGTTTTAAAAGCAGAATCAAAGCTATAGATACAGAGAACTGATGGTTGCCTGAAGGGAGGGGGTGGGGGATGGGCAAATTAGGTGAAGGGGAGTGGAACATATAGGCTTCCAGTTACGGAATGAATAAGTCACGGGAACAAAAGGCACAGCATAGGGAATAGAGTCACTGATCTTGTCATAGCATTGTATGGTGACAGATGGTATCTACACCTGTGGTGAACAAAGTATAACATAGGGAGAAGCTGAATCACTATGTTGTACACCTGAAAATAATGTAACATTTTATCTCAACTATACTTCAAAAGAAGAGCTTTGTTTGTTTTTAATCTATGAGTTCTTAGTTGCACAACTTTCAGGCGATAACAATCAATATTGATGGGGTATTTGCCCAAGGTCTGAGGAGATCCTCCTACATGAGACAAAATTCAAATAATGTCCCTAATTAAAGCAGGATGAAAAATAAATACACATACACACTGGAACTTATACATTCAAACAAGAGTCATCATTCAAAATAAATCTAGAAAGGTAGACAATTCCTTCTAGTCATACATATGTATTATTTTAAAGGTTTTTGCCTCTTTTTTCTTCTGGGTGATTGGGGCAGAGAGAGAAGGCCGGGCAGGCCACTGTCTCAGTGGTTGCTATGAGCTTCATGGAGATTTTTGCTCCAAGCCTGGTATCTAACATGATTAATGACATATCCATTAGAACTGGCTCCAAATGACTTTTCATTGTTTCTACTAAAGATTTGTCACCACTGAGGACCCTGACCTGGACAAATTAAGGCAAATCAATTCACCTTACCAGTCTTTGTTTCTTCATCTGAAAAATGATGAAGGGGATTATGAGACTGACGCGCTACCTACTGCGCTAACGAGGCACCTTGATGAAGGGGATTAGACAGATGATCGCTAGGTCCCATTTCAGAATGACATTCTAAGACTCTGTAATCTCCTGTGCTAACCTAATTCTACTCAGATCCTACACCTAGAAAATGTAGAATTCATTATTTTAAAATCTTAATTCCTTTGATTTCAATACAAAACATAAATAACCAAAATCCCACATTCATATCATAGCAACACATATGTTTACACACATACAACATCCTATGTATGTGTATATGTGTGTGTATAAAGTAAGCGATTATACGTTTATATTTAAAATATATGGGAAATAAGAAATATCTACTAGTCAAAACACAAGTTCCTGTGGTCAGTTTATGTTACTTTGTTGTTACATTCTCTCAAATCAAGACCTCTAAGAGGTAAGGTAGGGAAGGAAATTAACATGTGTTAAAAATTTCCTAAGAATGATGGGGCGCCTGGGTGGCTCAGTGGGTTAAAGCCTCTGCCTTTAGCTCAGGTCATGATCCCAGGGTCCTGGGATGGAGCCCCACATCGGACTCTCTGCTCAGCAGGGAGCATGCTTCCCCCTCTCTCTCTCTGCCTGTCTCTCTGCCTACTTGTGATCTCTCTCTCTCTCTCTCTGTGTGTGTCAAGTAAATAAAAAAATAAAATCTTAAAAAAAAATTTCCTAAGAATGAGTATTCAGTTGTTTTAGGGTGGAATATTTTCTATGTATCTATGAGGTCCATCTGGTCCAATGTATCATTCAATGCTCTTGTTTCTTTATTGATTTTCTGCTTGGATGATCTGTCTATTTCTGAGAGTGGTGTGTTAAGATCCCCTACTATTATTAATGCATTCATATCAATATGATACTTTATCTTGATTAACAGTTTTCTTATGTAGCTGGCTGCTCCTGTATTGGGGGCATAAATATTTACAATTGTTAGATCTTCTTGGTGCATAGATTCTTTAAGAATGATGTAGTGTCCTTCTTTATCTCTGACTACTCATTCTTCTCGAGTGTACATGGAACTTTCTCCAGAATAGATCACATACTGGGTCAGAAATCAGGATTCAACTGATACCGAAAGATTGAGATTATTCCCTGCCTATTCTCAGACCACAATGCTTTGAAACTGGAGCTCAACCACAAGAAAAAGTTTTGAAGGAATTCAAACGCCTAGAAGCTAAAGACTTAAAAACCTTGCTTAAGAATGTCTGGATCAACCAAGGAATCAAAGAAGAACTTAAACAATTCATGGAAACCAAAGAGAATGAAGATGCTTCGGTCCAAAACCTATGGGATACAGCAGAGGCAGTCCTAAGGGGGAAATACATAGCCATTCAAGCCTCCCTTAAAAAAACCTGAAAAATCCAGAATACATCAGCTGTCTTTACTCCTTGAAGAACTGGAGAATCAACAACAAATTAAGCCAATGCCACACACAAGAAGGGAAATAATCAAGATTAGAGCAGAGATCAATGAGATAGAAACTAGAGATACAGTAGAATACATCAAAGAAACTAGAAGATGGTTTTTTGAAAGAATAAATAAGATCAATAAACCATTGGCCAAATTAATCCAAAAGAAAAGAGAGAGGACCCAAATTAGTAAATGATGAATAAAAAGGGACAGATCACGACTAACACCAAGAAAACAGAAACAATCATCAGAAATTATTATCAACAGTTATATGCAAATAAGTTAAGCAACCTAGATGAAATGGATGCATTCCTGGAAACCTATAAACTTCCAAAACTGAATCAGGAAGAAAGTGACAACCTGAATAGACCAATATCTAGTAATGAGATTGAAGCAGGAATCAAAAACTTCCCCCAAAACAAGAGCTCAGGACCTGATGGATTCCCTGGGGAATTCTACCAAACATTCAAAGAAGAAATAATATCTATTCTCCTGAAGCTGTTTCAAAAAAGTGAAGCAGAAGGAAAACTTCCAGACTATCTTTATGAAGCCAGCATTACCCTGATCCCCAAACCAGGCCAAGACCCCACCAAAAAGGAGAATTTCAGACCAATATCCCTGATGAATAAGGATGCCAAGATTCTCAACAAGATCCTAGCTAACAGGATCCAACAGTATATTAGAAAGATCATCCACCATGACCAGGTGGGATTTAGCCATGGGATGCAAGGGTGGTTCAACATTCACAGATCAATCAATGTGATAGAACAGATCAGAAAGAGAAGAGAGAAGAGCCACATGGTCCTCTCAATTGATGCAGAAAAAGCATGTGACAAGATACAGCATCTGCTCCTGATTAAAAAGTATAGGGATAGAGGGAACTTCCTCAACTTCATAAAATCTATCTATGAAAACCCACAGCAAATATCATGCTCAATGGGGAAAAGCTCACAGCTTTCCCTTTGAGATCAGAAACATGACAAGGATGCCCACCCTCACCACTCTTGTTCAACGTAGTATTAGAAGTCCTAGCAACAGCCATCAGACAACAAAGAGAAATAAAAGGTATTCGAACCGGCAATGAAGAAGTCAAACTCTCTCTGTTCGCAGATGACACGATACTTTATATGGAAAACCCAAAAGACTCCACCCCCAAACTACTAGAACTCATACAGCAATTCAGTAATGTGGCAGGATACAAAATCAATGTACAAAAATCAGTTGCTTTCTTATACACTAACAACGAAAATATGAAGAGGGAAATTAGAGAATTAATTCCATTTTCTATAGCACCAGGAACCATAAGATACCTGGGAATAAACCTAACCAAAGAAATAAAGGATCTGTACCCAAGGAACTACAGAACACTCATGAAAGAAACTGAAGAAGACACAAAAAGATGCAAGACCATTCCATGCTCATGGATCAGAAGAATAAACATTGTTAAAATGTCTACTCTGCCTAGAGAAATCTATACTTTCAATGCCATTCCAATCAAAATTCCACTGGCATTTTTCAAAGAGCTGGAACAAACAATCCTAAAATTTGTATGGAACCAGAAGAGACCCCGAAGTGCGAAGGAAATGTTGAAAAAGGAAAACAAAGCTGAGGACATCATGTTGCCTGATTTCAAGCTTTACTACAAAGCTGTGATCACCAAGACAGCATGGTACTGGCTCAAAAACAGACACATAGACCAGTGGAATAGAGGAGAGAGCCCAGATATGGACCCTCAACCCTATGGTCAAATAATCTTAGGCAAAGTAGGACAAAATATACAGTGGAAAAAAGACAGTCTCTTCAATAAATGGTGCTGGGAAAATTGGACAGCTATCTGTAGAAAAATGAAACCTGACCATTCTCTTGCACTGTACACAAAGATAAACTCAAAATGGATGAAAGACCTCAACATGAAGCAGGAATCCATCAGAATCCTAGAGGAGAACATAGGCAGTAACTTCTTTAACATTGGCCACAGCAACTTCTTTTAAGACACGCCACCAAAGGCATAGGAAACAAAAGCGAAAGTGAACTTTTGTGACTTCATCAAGATCAAAAACTTCTGCACAGCAAAGGAAACAGTCAACAAAACAAAGAGGTAACCCACGGAATGGGAGAAGATATTCACAAATGATAGTAGAGACAAAGGGCTGATAGCCAAGATCTATAAAGAACTCCTCAAACTCAACACACACAAAACAGATAATCATGTCAAAAAATGGGCAGAAGACATGAACAGACACTTCTCCAAGGAAGACATACCAATGGCTAACAGACACATGAAAAAATGTTCATCATCATTAGCCATCAGGGAAATTCAAATCAAAACCACATTGAGATATCGCCTTACACCAGTCAGAATGGCCCAAATCAACAAGACAGTAAACTACAAGTGCTGGATAGGATGTGGAGAAAGGGGAACCCTTTTAACACTGTTGGTGGGAATGCAAATTGTTACAGCCATTTTGGAAAACAGTGTGGAGATTCCATAAGAAATTAAAAATAGAGTTTCCCGGGCACCTGGGTGGCTCAGTGGGTTAAAGCCTCTGCCTCAGCTCAGGTCATGATCCCAGGGTCCCGGGATCGAGCCCCATATTGGGCTCTTTGCTCAGCAGGGAGCCTGCTTCCCCTTCTCTCTCTGTCTGCTGCTCTGTCTACTTACAATCGCTGTCTGTCAAATAAATAAATAAAACCTTAAAAAAAATAATAAAGCTTCCCTATGACCCTGAAATTGAACTATTGGGTATTTACTCCAAAGATACAGATGTAGTGAAAAGAAAGGTCATCTGTACCCCAATGTTCATAGCAGCAATGGCCACAGTCACCAAACTGTGGAAAGAACCAAGATGCCCTTCAACAGACAAATGGATAAAGAAGATATGGTTCATATATACAATGGAGTATTATGCCTCCATTAGAAAGGATGAATACCCAACTTTTGTATCAACATGGATGGGACTGGAGGAGATTATGCTGAGTGAAATAAGTCAAGCAGAGAGAGTCAATTATCACATGGTTTTGCTTACTTGTGGAACATAAGGAGTAACATGGAGCACATGGGGAAATGGAGAGAAGTGAGTTGGGGGATATCGGAGGGGGATACAAACCATAAGAGACTGTGGACTCTGAGAAACAAACTGAGGGTTATGGAAGGGAGAGGGATGGGAGGTTGGGTGAGCCTGGTGGTGGGTATTAAGGAGGGCACGTATTGCATGGAGCACTGGGTGTGGTGCATAAGCAATGAATTCTGGAACACTGAAAAGAAATTAAAAAAAAAAATAAAATTTTTTTTTAAATTTCCTAAGAGTTAGGCAATGGCTAACAACTGTTGTTTGTTAATCACCATGATCTACAAAGGCTCCTGGAGTCATAAAGTCTACTAATTACCTCCCAAACACAATAAAAAATTTTAAAGCAACTTTTAAACACCACCTAGCTTTTACCAACCCACTACTGACTCTGTTCCACTTAATTTTCCCTTTAGTTTACTCTGCATTTCAACACCTCAATAGGCACACCTAATTTCCAGAGTTTTGTGGATATCAAGTATCAGCAAACACAGCTTTCACTCTGCTATGGGACTTCCTAACACGCCTTAATCTGAAGAGACACTAAGTGTATACAAATACAAATATAAATTCTAAGCTCTTATGTTCCAAGTATTTCTTTGCCTATTTCCATTGAATTACAAACTTTATAAGCATAGATATGTCAGCTAACCAAGTCTGTAGGACAGGGTGCTCCCCTGTTACTCCAGCTCAAAGCAGTATATTTTGAACATAAAATCTTTGATACTTGAGATAAGTATTAAATTTATCTGAGAGGTTTCAATTTTAAACCAAATCAGTGTTTCATTTCTCAGTTGCTGGATTTTTTCTAACTATTTACCAATGAAAAGAATGCTGTGTGCACTGAACCATTCAATCCATTTTGGTCGGATGTATGATATTTTCCTTTCTAACAAAAGTGCCTGTAAGTCCCAGGGCTGCCCCATGCTGTTTTTACTTTAATGTAAATTACTGCTGTGGACTGCCACTTACAAAGTTCAGTCAATAGATAAATTTCCGACGTCCCCTCCAGTCTTTCTGAGGGTGATTTCTCCAATCTAGCAAAAGCAGCTAGCTATAAATGAGATTTCTACCTTTAAAATAAAACAAAACATACAAACAAGCTGATTTACACTGAAAACAATGGAACTCCTAGGGAATTATGGGCAGCTGAGCTGATGGTTCTAGGGGGAAACAGTTGTTGGTACAATGTTGCCTACATCCAGTTTTTTCATATCTCTGAATTCCTGCTTATGATGGTAAAGGAGGAACAAAGATGAAAAAAGATGGAGAAATATTGCATTGCTATATAACCACAGATCAGAAGAAGGGAACGATGTCAATGAGTCTAATAAGACATAAGCAAACAAATATTTATCTGAGCCTTGAGGAAATGTGCAAAAAAAAAAAAAACAGCACATGGAATCGTCATAAATTCATATCATCCTGGTGAAAGCAAACATTAGCTGTTTGCAATACTAAGAAGATCGCTTGCCCTGTCCATGTCTCGGAAATTCTTAGGACAGCGGCAACCACAATACAACTGAGAATCTATAGAAGCGTGCTTGGCTCATCATTGACAATTATGATGCACAATTCTGCTTTTTAGGAGATATTATGATTTTTCTCTAATATACTTGCACTTTTCAGAAATATCTTTTCAATGACAATATCTTAAAAGTTCATGAAAGCAAAGCAAAGCAAAAACAAAACAAAACAAAAAAACCTAATGATTAAAAACCAAAAAAGAGACATTTGCAAAATTTTGCAAGAATTTGCAATTTTTGTTTGCAAATGATTGTCTACAACAGCTCTTTAAGTCAAAAGGTAATTTCCCCTCCCTCAATAAAAGGAAGGGTCAGAAAAAAAAAGGTGCCTTTTGAACACCCCCTAGCTAGGACCTACACGCTGTCCCTTGTTCTATTTAACTTTCCTTCCTAACACATAGCATTAATCTGAAGAACTCAACTGGGACAACACAAATACCCATTTTTGGCTCTGAGGAAATGTGTGTATCTACCCCCTCCCCAAATTTAGGATTAACACAAACCACAAAAAAAGTGAAGTGGGAGAGGATTTGAGAGGGAAAGATATAGAGACAGATGGTGTGCTGGGTTGCATTGTGTCTCCCCTCACTCACAAATTCATAGGCTGAAACCTTAAGCCTGAATGTGACTATATTTGATATAGGGCTTTGAAGAAGGTAATTAAGCTTAAATGAGGTCACAAGGGTGGGGACCAAATCCAATAAGACCCCATCCTTCTAAGAAGAAGGGTGCAGTGATGCAGAGGCACAGAGAAGGCTATGTGAACACAGAAAAAAGATGGTCATCTGACAGCCAAGGGAAGAGCCCTGAGGAGAAACCCACCCTGCCAGCACCTTGATCTTGAACTTTCTAGCCTCAGAATCATGAGAAAATAGATTTTCTGTTGGTTAAGCCAGTGTGGTATTTTGTTATGGCAGCCCTAGCAGACTAATACATATAAGGGGAAAAAAATGAACAAGCACAAAGAGAGGGGGAAAATAGTGTGCATTTTTTTAAATGACTGAATATATTACAGTAAATAGAAATGGATATAAATCGAAGATAGATTTTTGACCCTGCTCTGAAGTTGGGCTTCTTAAAGAAGATTGATCAGAGAGCCTGAGGACCAGAAGGCTTTCCTTGTTCCCATGCCTGTAATAGAAAGAAGCTAATAACTTCCTACCTCTAAAAACACTCTGAGATGTAAGGACAGAATATTCCAGCGAAGACAATCTGCCTTTCACTCTCTTCTGGCTGTTGAAACTCTTGCTGCAGTTTGGGAAGTCTTGGCAGCTTATGCTCATAGAAATGGCCTGAAGCTTGTCAATTCATTGCTTTAAATCACTGAACACCTATTGGGAGGTAATAGAACCTGACAAAGTGATGGGCTCTAATAAAGCCCAGCTCTAGAAGTAAAATGGATTTAATTATCAGTCAAGTGTGTACGGTTAAGATGAGGTATGTTCAAGCTATTCTATAGGATTTCAGGAGTGTCAGAAGTCATTTTCTCAGAGAAACAGTATTACTAATTTGGGTTTAATACTTAGTGTGATTGTAATATTCTTGTTTATGACTCTATATCCACTTTCTGTGCTCTGGGGGCCATGTCCTGTTTATCTTTCCCCTGTCCTCCCAAGGTCCCAATACCTCACTTATTCACAGCAGCTATACATGCTTTTTTATGCAAACTTTACTCAATTCAAGTTTGTGAAATGAGATAGTCTATCAATCCATCAATCACATTTAATGAGAACATCTCTGTGACAGTGCGTACACCTGAGCCTTCCTTTCCTTCCAGCCAAAGGTGAGTTCCTTGGCAGTTCTGGGATGATCTGTTTAGCAAGCACAAGGATCAAGGGGGCATTCGCATGTGACTGATGCTTATGGGTTCACATAGACTCATTAGCCCATCACTTAACAGTGATATGATTTCTTCCTGCCATTCACTTAGAGTAGCTTGTTTAAGTCTTCCCTTTTATTTCTTTTACTTTTACCATGCAGATGCAAATTCCCATTTGAGATGTTTTAGTATCTAATTATTTATAAACTTCTGATGTGCGGATCCTGGAGCCAAGCCTGCTGTAGGTAGATGAGGATTCATCGCACAACCCTAGGCAATGTCACTTGCAAAATTTTCCATGTGACATTTACGTGAAACAACCAGCTTTTTAAAATGTTAGCCACTCTTTCTATAATCAATTTTTGGGACTGGTTTATATTTGGGACACACAGCAGTATTTAATAATGAAAAATAAGATTCACCTGATTCCTCTGAAATGAATTAGCCTATTTGTCAAATTACTTTTTTATTTCTGACAATTAACATAACTTTCTTAGATTTTTTTATTACATGCATGTACTTTTGATAGTAAATGTGTATTTACTAAATGTGTATTAAGATAACTTTTCTGCTATCCTATAATCCAGTAATCACATGAGCAGATATTTACCCCCAAAATACATACACATTAATTCAAAGTGATATATGCACCTCTATGTTTATTGCAGCATTATTTACAATAGCCAAATTAAGGAAGCAGCCCATATCCATTGATAGATGGATAGATGGATAAAGAAGATATAAGATAGGTACAGATCTAGATACAGATATGATGGAATGTTATTCAGCCATTAAAAGAAATGAAATCTTGCCATGTGTGATGACATGGATGGATCTAGAGAGCATAATGCTAAATGAAATAAGTCAATCAGGGAAAGACAAATACCATTTGATTTCACTCATATGTGGAATTTAAGAAACAAAACAAACAAGCAAAGGAGAAAAAGAGAGTGAGAGAGACAAACCAAGAAACAGACTCTTAACTATAGGGAACAAACAGATGTTACCAGAGAAGTGGTAGGTGAGGGTGTGGGGGAAAAAGGTGATGGGGATTAAAGAGGACACTTATTATGATGAGCACTGGGTATTGCATAGAATTGTTGAATCACTATATTGTACACCTGAAACTAACACTGTATGTTAACAACACTGGAATGAAAATTAAAAACGTAATAAAACAATAACTTTTCTGGTATTTTTATGTTATATGCATACATTTTATAATGAATAAATATAATTAAGTTGAAAAAAGTCAAATAGTACAGAAAGTAAAGATTTTTCTGAAATGCTACCATTTAAGTTCCCAATCCCAGACACACTATCTAATCTTTTACCAATGAGATCAACAATCTTTATGTATTTTCCATATATTCCTCCCTGCTCATAAAATCATTAAATAAGATGATGGTAATGAGCAGTGGCATTCTTGTTGTTGTTATTTCATGAAAATGGGGTCATAGTATATATACTTCCTTCCCCTTATTTTTCTTACTTGATGATACATCCTGAAAATCCCTTCAAATTGACTACTAAAAATCTCATTCCTTTTAGTGCCTATATAGTATTCCCTGGTATGGATCAGCAAATTTTATTTTTTCTTTTACTGATAGATTTTATTTGTTTCCAATTTTTGAGCACTGTAAACAATGCACACTAAATAATATGCACACATAGCCTTACATATATTGGTGTTTTTATTCCCAAGATTGGCATGTGTTTTTAATTTCAGTAGATGCTGTTATAAATCTAATACTCAAGCATATGAGGATATATATCTAGGGTCTCTGTTTTAATGATTTATTTTTTGTAGCTATGCCATTACCATAAGGTTTTAATTCCATGAATTTATAGTATGTTTGTACATTTAATTTTTAATCGAAAATTCAGAAATTTAGTGAGGCAAGTATTAGCCTACCATTCTTTTTCATACTTTTCTTGGCTAGTCTAACATTTTTAATCTCCCAAATAATTTTTAACATGCTATTATCTTATTTCAACAAACTACAAATCCATACATATCCTAATTAAATTCCACCCAATCCATTTATTTTGTAAAAATATTTAAGAGTTATTAAACCATCTCATGCAAGAACATATAATTTTTTTTCCAAGCGACCACATCTTGTCTATGTCCTTAAATAAGATTTTACAGCTTTCTTCATTTAGACCCCATACTTCTCTTGTTAAGTTCTTATCTAAGTATTATATAGCTCTCAACATATTTCTTATATTTAGAAATAGCACCTATTTTCTATAAAGCTAGGACATCATCATTATAAACTTCCAAGAATTTTCAATATCCTGCATAAGTAAAATTTCCCCCAAAAGCAGGGTTGCCAACTGTTCTGGTTATCAATTACTGTTGTGCAAATTATCTCAAAATACAGTAGCTTTAAACAAGTACCATTTTGTCTTTTCTCACGATTTTGTGGGTCAGAAATTCTGGAGGGGCTGAGTTAGCCAATTCTCCTGTTCTAGTGGTGTCCAGTAGCATTCTGTAGTGATACTCACCTGAAAACACGGCTGATTTGAAAGGTCTATGCAGGTTTCACTCACAAACATCTTATTTTGACAAGGATGGCCATCAGGTTGGTCTCAGCTAGGCGTTCTCCCTCTGTCTGTATTTGCAGAGCCTCTGCACGTGATCTATCCAGAAGGCAGTTGAACTTCATACATGAAGATCCGGGTCTGCAAGAGACAAGGATGGAAGATTCCAGTCCTCTTAAAGTAGACTCCAAACTAGCATCACTTCATATCTGTGACATTCTACTGGCCGAGGAGTTGCATGCCAGTCCAGGTTCAAGGAAAAAGTAAGCAAACTGTACCTCTCAGTGGAAAAGATGTCAAAGAAGTTCTGACCATCCTTAATCCACCACATCAACCTTTTATTTATCCAAATAAATAAAAAACAAGAGCAGACACTTACCTCCCATTTGTATCATTATCATTTCCTACAGAAAATATATTTTTAACATGCATACATAAATGAAAAAAGAAGTAGGCTCAGAAAGAAATTAGTATTTTATATTGGAGACATTAGATTTAGGCAAAAACAGACTACTGTCATTATTTACATTTTTTACAGTTTGGTGAAAACTGTCCAACTTGGGGAATGACTAAGAGATCTGGAATCATCAGTCCTGCTTCAAGAATATTCTGGTGAGGTGAGGAAGGGATGCTTAGATTTCAGTTGCCAAATTTCTTAGTCCCAAATTTCTCCTGTAACCTCAAACTTGATGAACATTTTTCTAAGCCGTATAGAAATAAAACCAAAATAAGGTAGCCAATTCAGACTCCTTCCCAGATAAGTACCTTTGTGGTTTTTGTGATAACCTGATTCTTTCCTGACTGCCAATACCATGTGCTAGCACAATACAAAATAAGAATTCAGCACAGGACAAAACCCGACTTCTAGATCCACCTTAATAGTTGTGTCTAGAAGAAGACATTTGTAGACTCTACCACTGCTGCCTCCTATTTTTGCCTACTGAACACAGCTACAGGGCATGGAGAAAGGATGGTGATTCCTAACACAACAAACACAAATTAAGCAGAAATAAACTCAAATAATCACTGGAATGTCCTTAGGGTAACTAAGATCATGTGGCTGTGACTACATGAACACAGGCCAAAGTCACTAAAAAATGCATTCACTGACCTATCACTAACCCATACAGCGAAATAAATTTATCTGAAAACAATTCTACGGACTGTAATGCTTTAAGTAGAGGACTTGAATAATAGCCTCAGCTTCTCCATTGGTCACAAGTAGAAGAAACCCCATCTTAAATAAGCATATATAGGCAAAAATATCTTATTGGCTGAACTAAATGATAATTTGAGAAATAGTTTGGTGTATTAGGGCACTTTTGGTTACATGTAATGAAAACCCTACCCCAAATGAGCCAACACTACCACCAAAAAACCCATTATTGCTTTATATAACCATAAATTTCAAGATAGGGTATCTCTAAGGTAAGTTAATTCAGTAGGTCCATTCCATCATCAAAAATAGTGGTTCTTACAGTTTGCCTCCCTCTCTGTTTTCATCTTACTTTATTTTTCCTTTCCTTCCCCTATGTCCCTCTGTTTTGTTTCTTAAATTCCACATTTGAGTGAAACTATATGGTATTTGTCTTTCTTTGAATGACTTATTTCACTTAGCTTAATACCCTCCAGTTCCACCCATGTTGCAAATGGCAAGATTTCATTCTTTTTGATGACTGAGTAATATTACATTGTATATTGGTGATGGGCATTAAAGAGAGCACTTGATATAATGAGCACTGGGTGTTATATGCAACTGATAAATCACTAAATTCTACCCCTGAAACTAATGATACAGTATGTGTTAACTAAATTGAATTTAAATAAAAATTTTTTAAAAATAAAAGGTAAACATGCTTCTCAAAAAGGGGCGGGGGAGTTCTTTTTGTCTTTCCATCAGGTATGTCATCCTTATCATGCCAGCATTCTTCTCTGCTAACTCCTTTTGCAGTCCCAAAGTAGCAACCACAACATCCAGCAGGTACATATAGATATTGCAAGATAGTTGATGAAGGGGATTTGTGACCACCTTGTGTCTCTTTGAAAGGATGATAAAACCTTTCCCAGAACTCCCAGCAAACAACCCCTCCTCTTCCATGGAAACACTGGTAACATGCCCAACATATATCAATAATTTGGCAAAGGGAAGAAGATACCAAGTTAGGCATTGAATATTTAGGATTTATTCCTGAGCTGCAGTTTGGTTTATTTTCCTAGAGGAGTGGATGCCTAATTAAACTGGAATTAGTTTAGCAAGAAAGGAGGGATCAGGTGGTGTTTAAAGGGCCATCAAAGATAGTTTCTTTCTTTCGTCTCTGCTTTTCAAAGTGTAGGCTTATTTTCTAAAGCTTTACTTGCATTCTCAAGATAGTGGCATTCCTCCTAGGGCTATAAACTTCTTGATTCATGTCCAATGATAAGAAAGAATATCTCCCCCTTAGCTCTTTTGAAAGGATTCATTTATTTATTCAACAAATATGTATTAAGCACCTACTACATTCCTGGGACTGTTCGAGGGTCTGAAAAAACAGCAGAGAACAAAGAAAAGAAATCCCTTCCTTCAAGGAGCTTACATTCTTATAATTAAAAATAAGCAATTAGTGGTAATTGCTATGAAGAAGAACAAGACAGGAAGAGAAGGAAGAAAGTAAAGTTTGGGTAAAAGTACAGCTTGTTATTTCAAAGAAGATTATCAAGGAAGGTCTTTCTGGTATGATATTTGACAACAGAACTGAAAGGAGTAAGACTGCCAAATGACAGTTAGATAAAAGAAAGAGAGAGAATGGGAAGGAAGGAGATGAATGGATGGAGAGAGAGAAAGTGGGAGGGATAGATGATAAATAGTAAAAAGATCCATCGATTGATCTGGAACAGCAAGTAGAAAGGTCCTGAGGCAAGAGCATTCTTCCTGTGTTCGAGGAATAGCAAAGAGGGCATATAAATACATGCAAAATACATTCCTCTGTGTTCAAGAGGAAGAATGATAGGAAATGAGATCAGAAAATTGATGCGGTATAAGGGAAAGATCATACTGGTCCCTAAGGTCCATTTTCAAATTTTGGCTCTATGAGTAAAACAAGAAGCCATTTGGAGGTTTTAAGTAGAAGGATGAAATGTCTGACTACTGTAGTAAAAGGGTCATTCTAATTTCCATGTGGGGAACAGATCATAGGAAGTGGACTGAAAGCAAGGAGACCAGTTAAGAGACTTTATGTATGAGAAATAGTGGTGGTTTGGATAGTCAAGTACAGAATGAGAAGTGGTCAGATTCTGCATATATATTGGTAGTCAGGTTGGCAGCATTTGAAAGCAGACTGAATGTTGGGTGTAAAAGAGAAAGAAGAGCTAAGCATAACACCAAAGTTTTGGGCCCAAACACTTGAAAGAATGGAGTTTCTGTCTTCAGAGATGAGGATAAGTACATAAGGAGCAGGTTTACAGTAGATAAGCTCGTGGATATGCAATCCAGCCATTTGGCTTTATAAATGTTTGAGATGTTTACAGATAGCCAAGTAAGGATGTTAAGTATAGAGCTCAACAGAGATACCTGCGGTTGAAACAAGTTTGAAAATCCCCAACCAATAGATACCACTTAAAACCATGAAACTGGATGAGATCACCCAATGGAATGGTGTGGATGGAAGAGAGACATCTAGGAACTAAATTGAGGGACACTCTAATAGAGGTCAGGTACATGAGGACAAATGAGCAAAGGAGCTGAAAAAGAATATCCAGTGAGAGAAGGGAGAACCCCAAATAGTGAGTGGTTTTCTAAAAGAAAAAATAGAATTCTTTAAGGAATAAGAAGGGGTAAATGGGTCAAACAAGATAATTGAGAATTGACCATTTGGTTTGACAAGGCGGAGTGGTTGAGAGAAAAGGCTAACTAGCATGGAGAGGAGATGTGCAAATAGAAACAACTCTTTTAGGAGTCTTGGTGGAATGGATAGCAGAGAAACTGGGAATCCCCTGGAATGAATTGTGGGTGAAGTAAGTTTGTTTTTGTTTTTTTAAAGATTTTATTTATTTATTTGACAGAGAGAGATCACAAGTAGGCAGAGAGGCAGGCAGAGAGAGAGGAGGAAGCAGGCTCCCTGCTGAGCAGAGAGCCCAATGCGGGGCTCGATCCCAGGACCCTGAGATCATGACCCGAGCCAAAGGCAGAGGCTTTAACCCACTGACCCACTCAGGCACCCCAGTAAGTTTGTTTTTAAGGCAGAAGACATTAACACCATATTTCTATGCTGGTGTGAATGATTCAGGAGAGGAGAAATCTGACAACAAAAAGAGAAGAGGAGAATTACTGGAATAATACCATTAAGTGGTGGAGGGTAGGGAGGGAGAGAAGAACTATAATCTAGTGCAGGAGCTGGTTTTTCAGATAGTTTATCTGATAAGATTTGAGGTTGATTACTTGGTTATTAAGTCTAAAGAGATAAATTTTTCTTGACATGGGGAAAATCTGAGGCCAATTAAGTTATTCTCCCACACGACCAAAGTCAGAAACACAAAGGAAAATACAAAGCTTACATATGATATTCAGATGTTTATAATTTTTAGTACATGAATTTTCAACTGCATCTCAATTTCAAGGTGATTGCCCTTGCTGTTTCTTAGCTGGGGCTCTCTACTTTTTCATTACTTTCTAAGAGACAACTCTCCTACCATTAGATATAAAATGGAAGTACCAGGAATTCCTTGCCTTGGGCACCTTAACAAGTGGATACAAAAAGGCAGTTCTGTTAAGTTCAGTCATAGAATAATATAAAGTAAGACCACAAGCCATAAATTGGCAGATCACCACTATGTGTCACCAATATGTGATTCTTGCCCTTCAACCCATTAGGCTACTTTAGAAAAAGATAGCAATGGAGGCTGCTTTTCTGCCAGTTCCTAGTAGGTCATTGTCTGTTTTCCAAAGAGTATCTGTGAGCAAGCCTACACATCATCTGACCAATCAATTATTTCTGAAACTTCCCAGTGTTGACTTCCTTTTGAGCTTCATATTAATACATTCAAAAGCAAATGGCCAGTTTGGAAGAAGCTTGATGATAACCAGCTATGAATCCTTCTCCGCTTCTACCTCCTCCTCTTCAAGTCATTTTTTAATAAAAACTCTCAGGCATTTTTGGAAGTTTGTCTTTATTTTTCCCCAAATAGTATGTTTTATCACCTCTGCATGTTCTATTTCTGCCCAGAATCTGATATTCAATGCTATTTAGAAGTCTGCTTTGGAACAACCATACTACTATGCCTGGATATGGATACAAACCACCCCTGATTTGCAATGTGAACTTACAAGTGATTTAACTTCCAGATTTTACTATCCCCAGCTAAAAAATAGATAATATTGCCTACCAACAGCTTGCCACAGTGAAGGCACTGGCTTTGTGTCATATGAAAGCAAAACTCAGATTTCAGCTCTGCCATCTACTGGCTGTGTGGTCTTAAGCATACTGCTTAACCCACCTGGTCTCACATGGCATTACTATGAACTTTAGGACTTAAGGGATGATATAATAGGTCAATATCTCCATGCTTGGCAAACTGCAGGCACGCAACAAGTGTCCTTTAGCAAGTTCTTTAAAACACTGGGAACCCACTGGCCTAGGAGTACTACATAACTACAAGGAAGAATGAAGAAGCATTCTCAGTAGACAAATATGATCCAAAAAGTTTATAGACAGAGGTGGAGTTACTAATAACTTAATAACTATGTCAGCTCAACCCTAGGGAGGGAGAGGCAGAGTGTACCAAAAATATTTTTATCCATGGGTTTATAACTCCTGAGATATTTCCAGAGATCAGCTTTACTGTGCATCAAAATGGCTGCCTGCATCTCTGTTAGATAGACCCAGATTCCTGATGTGATGAGAAGGGGGAATGCATCAGATCCTGCTTTGGAAGAGCCTGTAAAGGGAAAAGGAGACTCCCAACACACAGAGCGCCTAAAAGGAACATAATATAGCCATTATGAGTCATGTAAACTTCATCAGTCCAGGAAGCACATGTTCACTCCAAATTTACTAACTTCTGAACTTGCTCAGTCGAGACTGCTAAACTTTCTTGGCTTTGGTTCTTAGAAAATGAAATCTTCCCAGCTGTGAATCTTTAAAATTGCAGATTAGTTCTTTACACTTGGAAGAATCATTAGGAGGGCAAGCTTGAAGGAGGGAAAGAGCTAGCACTGAAAGTATAGGATGCAGCCCAAGAGAGATTTGAGTTGATGCCATTTCCTATTTTTAATCCCTGCTCCAGTCTCCAGTACACTTAAGTGTGGGTGTAGGTTGTATAGGATTGTGTTTTCTACCTAGATACATTCAATTACAACCTTGGAAGCCTGTATAAATGCCACATTCTCCATCAAACTTTTCTAGATCCTTCAAAATGAATGTTACCTCTGCCTTCTCTCAACTTCTCTTTAAGTCACACATACTTTTCATCACATATAAGAAGTAAAATATAATAAGGAAGAGCAAGGACCTGGAAGTCCAATAGTCCTGAGTTCAAATTATGCCTCTACCATTGTTTCATATGTGGCTCAAGCTTGCTGAGCCTTAATTACATGATCTCTAAAATGTGAGAGGTGATATCATACAAATAGAGTTAACCTGAAGCATATAAAATACTTAGTAGACTCATAGTGAGTGCTTAAAACATTGTAATGGTTGTATTATCAAGGTTGTTATTACCATTATCATTCTTATCTCTTCTAGCATAAAAAAGCTCACAGAGAATAAGAACAAGGTTTCATACTACATTGCTTCCCTTGGAAAACTGGCTTAAAATAACTACTCAGAAAGTGTTTGTTGAGTGAATGTACATTGAATAAACAGAGTCATTTGTTTTAGTGAGGATGCTTTTGATTATAACTGATGGAGACCATAATAAAACTGACTTAGGCCAATGGGAAACTTACATGAATAATACTAAATACATCTCACGGAAATGCAGGATATCTGAAAAACTAAAACTTGAGCACGGCAGAAAGTGCCTAGGTTCCAAGAAGAGTTATAACCAAGAACTTGAATATGACAAGGACCAACATGGACCCCCTTTTATTCCCTCTCTTGAAGTGTCAATTTTAGTTTCAATAACCAAAAACTAGCTTTTCTCATGCAGAGGGAAAGTGGTCACCAATAGAGTCTTGAGTTTTACAAATTGTGGTTCTCCTCTGCAGAGAGGAACTGACTCTTCCTCTCTCCCATTCACAAAAATTCCAGGGTGGGATTCCTATTGGCTGATCTTTGTCATGACCACTGTCTAGCCTTGTGGTCAGAGTGAGGCAGAGTCATGGAAGAAGGTGGCTCCTGAGTAACAATATGGCTGGACCTGGGAAAGAAGAAATTCCCAAGGGAATGGAGGAGGGAAGCATATAGAATAGAAGAGACCATGTAGATCAGTAAACTAGGACCACGGGATGCCACAATGTTCTCAAAACACAAGAATGGTATTTGGAGGAGGAGCAAGATGGCGGAGGAGTAGGGGACTGAAATATCATCAGGTCCCAGAAGTTCAGCTAGATATTTATTAAGTCATTCTGAACACCTACAAACATAACAGGAGAGAGAAGAGAAAAGCAGCAATTCTAGGAACAGAAAATCAACCACCTTCTGGAAGGTAGGATGTGCGGAGAAGTGAATCTGAAGCGACGGGAAGATAGACTGTGGGGGAAGGGGCCAGCTCCTGATAAGTAGTGGAGCAGTAGAGCACAAAACTGGAACTTTCAGAAGTCTGCTCCACTGAGGGATATTGCTTCAGAGGCTAAGCAGCAGGTGGAGCCCTTGCTGGGACAGTGTGGTCTCAGGACCTGTGGGGTCACAAAAAGACCAGGAGTGTCTGAGTGTGGCAGAGCTCCCAGATATCTGAGCAGAGAAGCCATCTACAGAGACAGAGCTGAAGAGGGGCTCTCAGCTCAGGGTTACCTTAAACCATGATCCGAGGCACAGTCAGCCCACTGCTATTCGAGCAGGGACCCCACAAGTGGCAGATCTGGGGAGACTCCCTCCTTCCTCCTCCAGGAAGAGCAGCAAGGGATACACAGCAGGAATCTGCAGGGTTTGGAGACTCCAAACGGGGCCATGTGCGAGAGATAGAAATGCTCAGTCACAGGCCAGGTGAGTTCAGAGTGCAGCCAGAGACGAGGGAGATGGGAGGGACTAACTGCTTTTCTCTGAGGGCGCACTGAGGAGTGGGGCTCTGAGCTCTTGGCTCCTCCAGGCCAGAGATTGGGAGGCCTCTCTCTTCATTCCCATCCTCCAAAGTTGTACAGAAAGCATTCAGGGGAAAAAAACTTCTGAGAGCAAACCTGAGCAGATTACTTAGCCTGGCCCCTAGCCAGTGAATTTCTGCCCTGGGCAAAGACATTTGAGAATCACTGCAGTAGGCCCCTCCCTCAGAAGATCAGCAAGAACATCCAGCCAATACCAAGTTCACTGATCAATGAGAACTGTGGAACTCCAGAGCTAGGGGAAAGCAACTTAGAATTCATGGCTTTTTTCCCATGATCATTTAGTCTTTCAAAGTTAAATTTTTTAAATTTTATTTTCTCTTATTCTATTCTTAAAATTTTTTCCTCTTTCCTATTTTAATTTTTAAACTATTTTGTGGATAACTTTTTAAAAATCTGTTTTAGGGGCACCTGGATGGCTCAGTGGGTTAAAGCCTCTGCCTTCGGCTCAGGTCATGATCCCAGGGTCCTGGGATCGAGCCCCACATAGGGTTCTCTGCTCGGTGGGGAGCCTGCTTCTCCCTCTCTCTTTGCCTGCCTCTCTGCCTACTTGTGATCTCTGTCAAGTAAATAAATAAAATCTTTAAAAATAAATTAAAAAAATAAAAATCTGTTTTAATTTTCATTCTTATAGTCATATTTCACCCCTTCATTGTATTTAACCTTATTTTTTGTATCGATTTTTTTTGTATAGATGTTTTCTTTTTCTTTAAAAATTTGGGATACAATTTCTTCTAATAGATCAAAATATACCCTAAATCTATTGCATGGCTTTGTTCTAGTCTCCAGCCTGATCACAGTTTTTTTTTTTCTTTTTTTTTCTTTTTTCAACCAACTTCTTATCAATTCCTTTTTTTAGAATCTTTTTAAATTTTCATCTTTACAGTCATATTCCATCCCTTCATCATGTTTATCCTTATTTTTGTATATATAGTTTTTCTTTCTTTAAAATTTTTTTCTTTCTTTCTTTCTTTAAAATTTTGGAAGGTAGTTTCTTCTAACAGACCAAAACATACCCAGAATTAAGTGTGTGACTCTGTTCTACTCACCCTTTTCCCCTTCCCTTCTTCTTCTTCTACCCCCTTTTTTCTTCCCCCAGTTTCCAGTCTTTTCTGATTTGGGTTAGTGTATATATTTTTCAGGGATCATTGCTACCATTTTAGTATTTTGTTCTCTCATTCATCTATCCTTATCTGGATAAAATGACAAGGTGGAAAAACTCACCATGAAAAAAAAAAGAACAAGAAGCAGTACCTATGGCTAGGGACCTAATCAATACGGACATTAGTAATATGTCAGAACTAGAGTTCAGAATGATGATTATCAAGGTGCTTGCTGGGCTCGAAAAAGCATGGAAGATATTAGAGAATCCCTTTCTAGAGAAATAAAATCCCTTTCTGCAGAAATAAAAGAACTAAAATCTAACCAAGTTGAAATCAAAAAAGCTATTAATGAGGTGCAATAAAAAATGGAGGCTCTGGGGCACCTGGGTGGCTCAGTGGGTTAAGCCTCTGCCTTCATCTGAGGTCATGATCCCAGGGTCCTGGGATCAAGCCCCACATCAGGCTCTCTGCTCAGTGGGGATCCTGCTTCCTCCTCTCTCTCTTTGCCTGCCTCTCTGCCCACTTGTGATCTCTGACTGTCAAATAAATAAATAAAATCTTTTTTTAAAAATGGAGGCTCTTACTGCTAGGATAAATGAGGCAAAAGAGAGAACTAATTATATAGAAGGCCAAATGACGGAGAATAAAGAAGCTGAGAAAAAGAGAGACAAACAACTACTGGACCACGAGGGGAGAACTCAAGAGATAAATGATACCATAAGATTAAACAATATTAGAACAATTGGGATCCCAGAAGAAGAAGAAAGAGAGAGGAGGGCAGAAGGTATACTGGAGGAAATTATAGTAGGAAATTTCCCTAATTTGGCAAAGGGAACAAGCATCAAAATCCAGGAGTGACAGAGAATCTCCCTCAAAATCAATAAAAATAGGTCCACACCCTGTCATCTAATAGTAAAACTTACGAGTCTTAGTGACAAAGAGAAAATCCAGAAAGCAGCTCAGGTCAAGAAGTCTGTAACATACAATGGTAGAAATATTAGATTGGCAGGAGACTTATCCACAGAGATCTGGCAGGCCAGAAAGAACTTGCATGATATATTCAGAGCACTAAACGAGAAAAACATGCAGCCAAGAATACTTTATCCAGCTAGGTTATCATTGAAAATAGAAGGAGAGATAAAAAGCTGCCAGGACAAACAAAAACTGAAAGAATTTGTAAACACCAAACCAGCTCTACAGGAAATATTGAAAGGGGTCCTCTAAGCAAAGAGAGACCCTAAAAGTATTATCAGAAAGGAACAGAGACAATATACAGTAACAATCACCTTACAGGCAATACAATGGCACTAAATTCATATCTCTCAATAGTTACCCTGAGCGTAAATGGGCTAAATGCCCCAATCAAAAGACACAGGGTTTCAGAATGGATAAAAAAACAAAACCCATCAATATGCTGCCTACAAGAAACTCATTTTAGACCTGAAGACACCTCCAGATTGAAAGTGAGGGGGTGGAAAACAATTTACCATGCTAATGGACATCAGAAGAAAGATGGGGTGGCAATCCTTATATCAGATAAATTAGATTTTAAGCCAAAGACTATCATAAGAGATGAGGAAAGACACTATATTATACTTAGAGTCTGTCCAACAAGAAGATCTAACATTTGTAAATATCTATGCCCCTAACATGGGAGGAGCCGATTATATAAACCAATTAATAACAAAATCAAAGAAACACATAAACAATAATACAATAATAGTAGGGGACTTTAACCCCCCCTCACTGAAATGGATAGATCATCCAAGCAAAAGATAAACAAGGAAATAAAGGCTTTAAGTGACACACTGAACCAGATGGACATCACAGTTATATTTAGAACATTCCATCCCAAAACAAACAGAATACACATTCTTCTCTAGTGCACATGGAACATTCTCCAGAAGAGATCACATCCTGGGTCATAAATCAGGTCTCAAACAGTACCAAAAGATTGGGATCATTCCCTGCATATTTTCAGACCACAACGTTCTGAAGCTAGAACTCAATCACAAGAGGAAATTTGGAAAGAACCCAAATACATGGAGGCTAAAGAGCATCCTACTAAATAATGAATAGGTCAACCAGGAAATTAACGAAGAATTCAAAAAAATTCATGGAAACAAATGATAATGAAAACACAACTGTTCAAAATCTTTGGGACACAGCAAAGGCAGTCCTGAGAGGAAAATATATAGCGATACAAGCCTTTCTCAAGAAACAAGAAAGGTCTCAAGTACACAATCTAACCCTACACCTAAAGGAGTTGGAGAAAACAGCAAAGAAAGCTTAAACTCAGCAGGAGAAGAGAAATCACAAAGATCAGAGCAGAAATCAACACAATAGAAACCAAAAGAACAGTAGAACAAATCAATAAAACTAGGAGCTGGTTCTTTGAAAGAATTAATAAGATTGATAAACCCCTGGCCAGACTTATCAAAAAGAAAAGAGAAAGGACCCAAATTAATAAAAGCATGAATGAAAGAGGAGAGATCACAACCAACACCATAGAATACAATTTTAAGAATATATATATATATATAATGGAATACTATGCAGCCATCAAAAATGAAATCTTACCATTTGCAATTATGTGGATGGAACTAGAGGGTATTATGCTAAGCAAAACAAGTCAATCAGAGAAAGATAATAACCATATGATCTCTCTGATATAAGGAATTTGAGAGATCATGGGGGTAGGGAGGGGAAAAATGAAACAAGATGGGATTGGGAGGGAGACAAACCATAAGAGACTCTTAATCTCATGAAACAAACTTAGGGTTGCTAGGCAGTAGAAGGGTAGGTTTAAGGTGGCTGGGTTATGGACATTGGGAAGGATATGTGCTATATTAAATGCTGTGAAATGTATAAGCCTGATGATTCATAGACCTGTACCCCTGGGGCAAATAATACATATGTTAATTTAAACACACACACAAACACATGAGAATAGTGATTCGAATATACTCTGATATTTTAATGTCCAGATGCACACACTATGTGGAAGAGTAGAGTGGCAGTAAAGGTGTAGGACTTAAGCACCTCCAGAAAGACAAAGGCATTACAATACTGTACTTTTAAAGAAATGACAGTATGTGCTGAGACTTTTATAATATGATATTATCACACAAAGAAATCAAATAAGCCAATTTCAATGGATCATTTGACTAGAACAATATGCCTTTGTGTGGGCTGGTCCACACAACCCTACCACCAAACACTATAAAATTTAAGAATGTGATCACACTGGTAAGTGTTGAAAGTGGCTGGATTTTTCTCTCCCTTCATTTTTTTTTCAGAGTCTCTATATTGACCCAAATTTGGTCCTTTGAGTGATAGATGCCTACTCTAGGTTTAAGCAATAGAAAATTAATAAGGAAAGAAGTGTAAAACCAAGGAAAGGAAAGGGGAAAGGGATTTTATTTTTTTATCATGACAAAAGTAGTACCTCACTTTTTAGCCCCCAATAAATACCACAAATAAACCATCCTATGGTTAAACAATAGTACTCACAACCTCCTTTCAATAAATGACTTGGACCTCACCACAAAATTGGGCATTGGTATATGACATTTTAAGACAGAACTAAGAGAAACCAACCCCTATCAAGAATGTAATGAAAAGAGAGGAGCCCCTGTTTTCACTGCAACTGAATGGTATTCCACCCAATAGCTATTTGCCATCTGAAGTTTAGGTTTGTCCCCATTTGCAGGACCACATCAATCCAAGTATGCCTGCTTAATCAGAATCTTGGCAGCAAAAAGATGGCACTCTCAAATTGGGATGTGAAGAAAATTAAATAAAGGGAATGTTTCCTATTTATAGGTAAGGAATAAGAAAAACGCAAAGAGAAGTATCGTAATCCATGGTTGACAATGATAGGACGCCATCATTTCCCTAGGTAGGACGGGGTGAGGGAACCATGGAGCTATTGGAACCAAAGACAGAAAGCTGTGTGGAGGGATTACCTAACAAAGCTGTGGCCTCCCACTGGCCACCTGCAGGGACACAACCAGAGAAACAATTTGCCTCAGTCTCTTCTTTCCATGGATCTCCTACTGCGGCTCCCATTAGACCATCCAACTCAAAGCCAGAGGACAAGGGAATCAGTTGATAAAATCCTTACAGGTCAGTCTCCCAGGGCCCAGGGCAAGGCAAAGAGGGTGGACAGTGGACCCAGCACACCAGAGAATGCTCCCCTTATACACAAGGCCCTCTGACCAGGTCCTATCAACACTTTAATACTCTCTCATTGAGATCGCCCCAACCACGTGGTTAGAGATTTACAGAACACTCAAAAACCTTACATAACTTAATATCCTACGAGTGCTAGGAGAGAGCTGAGAACATGCCCCACTTCAGTCCAGCAATTTAACAAGAACTGTTTGGCTCCCTCCTTCCCTGGAGATCTGGGCTGTCCACTGGGCATCATTAGTGCCACATCAACTGCTAGCATGTTGGGGAGCTGACATCTCTTCAAGACAATGGCTCCTGTAGCCCTGGGGCCAGATCCCCCCAAGCCCACCCGTTCTATCCCAATGTTACAGTACATGTTTAACAGCTTCCAGGGATCAAGTCCTAACCCCCGCTCCTGTGGTGTGAGGTGTTGACAGAATTATGGCCTCTTGGCTCAGAGTTTCTGAAAATTCCCACAAGGGAACCAACAGGCTTACAAATCAGGGAGTACAGATGGGCTGCCTTCTGAGTCTCAATGCCTCCTCACATGGACTCCAGAGTGCCTTTTTAGAATATGAAATTAAAGCTGCAAGTGTGTCCAACATAAATTTTCCTGTCTCACGGAGAAGCATTTAAACTGTAACAGCAAAACTAACTCATGGAGTACCAAACTCTAGCACAACTTGCCTCAGCCACCAGTATTTGCTTCGTTCTCTAAGAATCTGGAAGTCTGCTTTGCTTCCCTCCCTTCCACCAGCCTTCTCAGTGGAATCACACTCAATGTAAATGATCAGAATATTCATTCCCAAATGAAGCTTACAGATGAGTCAATGACAATGTCAGTCCACCATCATGGTCATGACCAGATAAAACGTGCCATTCACAAAGAACGAGAAGAAAGACAAGGAAAAATACGCCTGGCTCTGATTTACAAAGCACACACATTGGATCCTGTGCTCTTCACCGCAACATTGCGAGGGAGCTGTTATCATGGCCCCTGTTTTAAGATGAGATTAACTGATACTTGTCAATGTCACAGAACTTTCAAGTGACTTGGAGCCCAGGTGTTAGACAATCAGTGCCATGATCTTGCCCCTGTTTTATGCTGCTTTCTGTGGAATTAGAATGAAGTCATGCTCACGAAGGAGCTCCTCTGGGCTGCAATGTCACTGAAGCCAACTCATAAATAAAGGAATTATTTCAGCATATTTGTATCATTGTCATACTTTTTTGTCCCCCAGACAAAAGAAAGATCCCTTGTGCCATCCAAATATTTTGCCTCTCTACACTGAACATTCTGATATTTGAGAACCAGGTATCCACAATCGTTTTTTTAGGGTTTTCTTGCCTGGTCAACATACCATTTGGCGTTATATCTGAAGAAGGAGAATAAGGAGGAGGAGAGGGAGGGGAGGGGGAGGAGAAGAAGCAAACCCAGTAATTAATTTTTTTTTACTCTTCACTTTAAAAGGTCATCATCTTCATTAAAATATAATGGATTGGGAAGGGAATATATGTTTCAATAATAATATAATAGTAAAACAATAATAGTAGCAAAGAAATGTGTGTGCAAAGCACAAATTCAGGGGAGATAGATTTATCTTTCAGGATAGCTCCTTACTCCTTATAAATTCATCAGACATTAAAGCAGCCTGAATTTATTAGTAAATGTGTGATTTAGTTTGCACATGATTTAGAAGGAAGAAAATGTTGTTTTTACAATCACCCCTTGGTAATGAGGGTTCAGCAGGGGAATTGGCTCATTTCGTTACGTGATTCTGTTTCTATAATGACAGGAATCATGCCTCAATGATCAATGCTAAATTCTCATTCATGGTCCTTCTGTTTCCCTGTGGCACAAGGCACAAGCTATAACTCAGTGTGTGTGTGCGTGTGTGTGTGTGTGTGTGTATACAGTGCTGTAAGACTGCGTGATTTAGGTGCATAAGCTTAAGAATCATTGATCCTGTTTCAGTCTAACTGTGAGAGATTTAGAGACCTCTGACTGTCCTGTTTTTCATAGCCCTCTCCTTTCTCCTTGTTGAATAGATCTGCACTTCTTTTTATCCCCCAGCAGCCTTTTGGGCACTGTGCTCTGTGAAGGTGAAATATCCCTACATGTCCTTCAAAAACAAAATTCTTTTCCCAATAATTTCCTATTGAAACTGGTTGGCTCATTAAGTTGGCTTATTGCATTTTTCTCTTGAGGGTTTTTTTCAATTCAAGCTCTGCACTCCTTCACATTTTGTTTTCCATCTTATTTTTGGAATAGCTCCACTTGGTTTCCAACCGTATCTGCTTGCTAACTAGGCTGATCTCCTCTACTTGCAAGGGAAGAGGATAAAGAAAATAATTCAATGTGAAATGGTATACCAGAGAATAAGCAGAAACAACTAATTAAGACAATCGACTATATGTTAGCATTTTGGTCCTTAAAAATAGTGGGGTTTAACTGAGTGTCACCCATAGTGGACAAGCCGGCAGCACACCATGCCTTTCCATTGTGCTTCTGTTAGAATCAGTCTACTTTGAGCTGTCACCCAGTGCTTTAAAAAGTTTAGCACCTTTAGAAAATGTACACAAAAAGTGGCCGGTAGACAGTGAGTTACACCACTGTCACTTGTAAATGGATCCTTCATCCTTCTCCTCTTTCTCTTCCTCCCCCATGACCTGCAATATTCCACATCTCAGTAAATGGCACTCTCGTCCAGCTAGCCAGAATCCCTAGAGTCATCTTTGACCTCTCCACCCTGACCCCCATCACCATCCAATCACCAAGCCCCATGCATGCTGCTTCTTTACTATCTTGTGAATATATCTCATTTTCTCCATCCCCATTACTATCACTCCAAATGGATGCCATCATCTCATGGCTCAACTATGATAATAAATGTGTCCACAGCTGTCCCCTCATTTTCTACTCAGCAACCACTGATTGCCTAAAACGTAAATCCCAGGGGTGCCTGGATGGCTCAGTTGGTTAAGTGTCAGACTCTTGATTTTGGCTCACATCACGATCTTGGGGATGTGGGATCAAGCCCTGCAACGGACTCCCCACTCAGCAGGGAGTCTGCTTGCAATTCTCTCCCTCTCCCTCTTCCTCTGCCCCTCCCCCTGCTCAGGCACACACTCTCTCTCTAAAATAAATAAATAAATATTTTTTTTAAAAAAGGCTAAATCCCAACACACCACTCCCAGGATTAAAACTCTTCAACAGCCTTTTTACTCTCTTTCTCCATTGTTAACTTGCAGTTAGGGGGCGGGGGGGGGGGGAAGGAGATTTGTACTTATTTCAGGATTTTGAGGTTAATTGAATGACTATAAATTGATGTGGTAAGTGTAATGGGCCAAGTGAAAAAGAAATCCTGTTCAGAAGGAGGAGAAGAAGGGAGCAGAATAACAATGAATCAAAAAGCGAAATCTAAAGCTGGAAGCCAGGAAAAAGACAATACTGAGAAATCAGCTTGAACCCAAAAGACCAGATTAATATGAGGAATGGCGGGTTCCAGATAGTATGTTACAAAAAAAGGAAAAGGAATACATGGATTATTTAATGCATACCATCATGTTCAAAAGTTTGAGGAAGAAACAGTAATAGGCTTTTTAAGAAAAGAGCAAAATGAGGCAGTTGTTGGCACTAGGTGAACAATGGTAGACAAAAAAGTAAATGCAGTTGTACGATACCATCACGTCTCAGCTGTAAACATTATGAAATACTCATGTGACACAAACTCTGAATAATAATTTAACCAAGAGTTGTATCCATCCACCATAGGAAGATGGGGGAGCAGGTGTAAGTGAATTCTGCCATACTTGGAAATCAGTAGTATCACCACAATTAGAAAAAAGTTAAAACAGTATTTTAAATATGGTATTTTAAAATATGAAGATAAGTATGAAACAAAGTTAAAAATAATTTACGCATTTGCCTTGGGGGGTTTTACTTGGGAACCAGTAAGAAAGAGGACTTCAGGTTTTCGTTAAGCATAGTAGCACAATTTGGCTGTTCAAATTATGGCCATATACTATTTTTAAGAAAATGTATATAAATATTTAAAATGATGGGAATGGTAAAATTTGCTGCTAAAATATTACCAATGAAAGCAGTATCAATATCAATGAAAGCAGCAAAATAAAGTTTTGGGCAAAAATGTTATTAGAAAAATGAAAGTTTTATTCAATGACGATAAAGGAAAACTCACCAGGAATTTATTACAATTCTGTACCTGCGTCCTTCTAACAACAGGTAGGTAGACATTGAAATTCGACAGCTACCCAAAGAAATATAAAATCCGCAAGTGATTTTCAAGA
>ML107576.1:23186-39907 GCA_003697995.1 Taxidea taxus jeffersonii | reverse complement strand
ACAACTGTTGATGATAAAAGCAATTCTCTACTTCCTGAGACTGTCCTGAGAAAGCCACAGGAAAAGTTCGATGTGATCCCTAAGTCAGACTGTGGCCCAGACAGGGGCGCCATTTAGCCAGCAATAGCTGTACTGAAAAAAAGAGCACACCAACAATTTCTGAACTTCAATAAATGACTTGGAAATGATTAGGATAACGTAATGAATAGTTTATGTTACAGTATAGACCCCTTCATTTCTCCTATCTCTTTTTATATAAAATGTCTTTATACATCTTAGGTTTATTTCAAAAAAATAAGAGAAAATCTATTAGCTTTATTATTTCCATGTTGATTTATATTCCCCATCACTGCATATTTTTACTATCATCCTGCCTGTGGAATAGTACAGTAGGAATCGTCATCATCCGTGTTTTTATTTTTCCCCATTCTTTACTCTGTATGTTTTCAAACATACAGAAGAGTAGGAGGACAGCAAACACTCGTGGACATACGGTCATCTGGCTTCCACAGGTGCTGACCTCTGCTGTATGGTCTTTTCTCTGTATCCCTGGTTCTCGAGCCGTCTGAGTGGATACTGCAGACACCATGACTTTTCGCCCCAGAACAAACAGCCTGTACTTCCTAAAAGTCAGGAGATTCTCTCACATAACCATAGTATCATTATTGTGCTTGAGAAAACTCACAATTTCCTAATATCTAACCCAGTCCCTACTCAAATTTCCCCAAACGTAGAGTTTTGTTTGTTTGTTTTCAAAGTCGCAGCCAATCCTGGTGGTTGTGTTTCTAGAATCTCATTTAGTCAGACTGGTCCCTCCACTTTTTTCTTTCTGCCCACTGACACTTTATGAAGAACGTAGACCAGTTATGTCATAGTGTCCCATGTTCTGGATTTGTCTGTCTCCTCACGACACCGTTTACTCCATCCCTGTGTGGTTTTGTGTACCAGAAGTTGCGCCCAAAGACTTGGCTGGATTCAGCTTAGAAAGTCCGAACATGGGGCACCTGGGTGGCTCAGTGGGTTAAGCCTCTGCCTTCGGCTCGGGTCGTGATCTCATCGTCCTGGGATGGACCCCCGCATGGGGCTCTCTGCTTGGCAGGGAGTCTGCTTCCTCCTCTCTCTCTCTGCCTGCCTCTCTGCCTGCTTGTGATCTCTGTCTGTCAAATAAATAAGTAAAATCTTTAAAAAAAAAAAAAAAGTCCGAACACTCCATGGGTAAAGTGTGTTTAGAGTCCCATCACATCAGGAGGCCACGATGTCATGAGTCCCCGTTAATAAGACCGATGGGTTGATGAGGAGAGACAGTGAGATCTCTGCAGTGTAAGCAGAATTCTGAGACAAGCAAGGGCACTGGGACATGCACAAAGCACTAGGTAGTAGCAAACAATTACTCACTTGGTTGGGGTGGCAACGCTGTGATTATGTAAGGAAATGTCCTCACTTCTTGGAGAGACGTGCAGAAGCATTTAGGAGTGGGCAGAGGGATGAGATGCTGGGAGCCAGTTCTGAAAGAACAGAGCCACAGTTTGTTGAAGGAAAAGAGGGAGCCAAAGCAAGGCTGTCAAATAGTCCGAGAATACGGGCAGGAAAAGTCGTGGTTCCTCGTACTAGTCTCTCTACCGGTCTTCAAAAACTTTCATAGCAGAGAAAAAAGAAAGAATGATGATGTCAAGATGGTGAGGTGCAACACAGCCAAACCAAAGTGCCCCAGCTGACCGACTGCGACCTTGGCCACCGGACTTTGTCCTTGCTCCGCCAGCATCCGAGCGGGCTCCTGCGCGGCGAACCCCATGAAGCAGAGTGAACACTTCTTCTACCACTGTTTCAGAGGGCACATTACCTTCAGTCAGCCTTAACTTGGTAAGACCCACTTACGCTTGTTTGCTCAATAAAAGGTCACAAATCGTTTTCCCAAATGGCCAAAGGATGATGCTGAAAACAAGTGCTGTTTCTAAAAGGCGGATTTTGTTCACGGGGGAACCCCGCGGACCCTTTGAGCATGTCTCCAGTGGGGCCGCAGCAGGCCTCGCCTTTGAGCACAGCTGACAGAAACCTTTTCTGGCCTTGGAGGAGAACCCGACCCATGAAAGGAAGGATACTCACGAGACTGCTGTCCAGGCCCTTCTGTTTCTCCAGGGACTGCCTGCCACTGTCTTCAGAGATGATCTGGCTTCTTAGCACGCCTTTCCTAGGAAGACGTTAAAATGAGGTCCGGCCCGCTGTAAGGTAACTTCCATGGCGCTTTCCAGTCTACAAAGGCATTTTTATCCCCTTTTTTCTTATTTGACAGAGAGAGAGAGCAAGGGGGAGGGGCTGAGGGAGAGGGAGGATCCATCCTCCTAGGGGGCTCCATCCCAGGACCCTGGGATCACGACCTGAGCCCACGCAGCCGCCCAACAGACTGAGCCACCCAGGCGCCCAGGAAGCTGGTCTGGAATGGAAATCTCTCGGTCCCCCCCCTGGCCCTGACGCTTTGGCGGATTTGTGCCTACCTTGCACACGGTATGATGGCCCTAATAGGCTGAAGGAGGAAACTCTCGAGGGTGTTTTCAGGACACGTGCTTAAAGAAGTAAAATTTAAGAAGTGAGGATTTATCCAAATAACTTCCTCAGATGATAATCTTCATCTTACCGCCTATTCTTCAGGAACAAGTACATCCATGGGGCAGTTTGACTTGGGTTCCACCGTTTTCACTCAACAGTCAGGTGACAGGTATTTACCGGTACCTGCTCTGTGCCAAGATTGTGCTGGTGCCAAGAGTCCTGAGATGACTCAGAATTTCCTGCCCTTGAGGGCTTCGTGTCCTACGGGGCAGTTACATTCAAACCAGAACTGTGTGTGCCGTGCGGAGTGCTCGGTCCAGAAACGGGCCAGGCACCTGACAGGTGTCAGAACAGGTACTCGTGTCCCAAAGGCCTCCCAGGTGAGTCAGAGAGGTTTCCTAAGGGAGGTGACATTTGATCTGGGCCTTAAATAATGAGTAGGATGTGACAGATTGAGAAGATGGAGAAACTTTTAGTACAGCTAAACCACAGGTATCTCTTTTTCAAGATTTTATATATTTACGTGAGAGAGAGAGAGAGACCGAGCATGCATGCATGGGCATGCATGGACTCCACGCTGAGCAGGGAGCCTGGTGCAGGGCTCCATCCCAGGACCCTGAGACTGCAACCCAAGCTGAAGTCAGACACCTAACCGACTGAGCCACCCAGGTGTCCCTAAACTACATCTGTTTTCTAACCAGTCAAGACTAACGACTAGTGGCCTCAAGCTCTACCGAGCAGTGCATACAACTGGCTGGCCATAGCAAATGTGTCAGGCAAGCCTATATTTACTTCGGGATCAAACACCTCCCAGACCTGTTTGTATGTGGGATGGACCATCAGGGGTCTACACCTTCTAATACTGAATACACGGTAAGCTTCCCGGAGCAGGAAGGATATGAAACTGAAGAGTAATAGCCAGCAGGACACATGAACCTACTTCTCTGCAAGATGGGGGAAATTGGGGCGCCTGGGTGGCTCAGTGGGTTAAGCTTCTGCCTTCGGCTCAAGTCATGATCTCAGGGTCCTGGGATCAAGTCCCACATCAGGCTCTCTGCTCAGCGGGGAGCCTGCTTCCCCTTCTCTCTGCCTGCCTCTCTGTCTACTTGTGATCTCTCTGTCAAATAAATAAACAAAAAATCTTTTTAAAAAAAAGATGAAGGAAATCACCCTTACAGTTTAACACCCCAAAATCAATTTTGTGGGAAGCACAGTTGCCTTAGAGAAATATAAATAATTGCTTCGGTTTTTAATCACTCCCAACCTCAGAAGGCCTTTCTTACGTGCTTCTTGGAAATTTAGGAAATGGATTCCAAAGAAAGGAAAAGTAGAATTGACTCTAGTAGTATTAGGGGGAAAAGTCCGTGCCAATGCAAAACAAAATGTAAGTACGTGATTTCATCTGGAAATGAGATAAAAGTTGAATGCAGGGAAGTTAGCAGCACCCACAAGGCCAGCTACATTGGCCGCGCATCTAAAACACTGCTGTGCGGTGGCAAAGAGACCCGGGGATCAAGAGCATCTACGGAATCACCTCTTGGGTGCTGTGCATGAAATAATTCATGTAACCAGCGACCCACCATTTCTAAGTCTCTCGTCATACAAATACTTATTGCAGAAATAGTAGAAAATACAAACAAGGCGGGGGGGAGGGAATCACCTGCATTGCCCTAACCTCGAGACAACACTGTTGATACTTGGGTGAAGATCCTTCCAGGTTGTTTTCTATCAAGAGCAAGCAGCTTACCTATCTCTCCCTCATAAGAATCAGACCATGACTTACATACTACTTGGAAACCTGGCTTTCTTCGAGTACCTAAAACCCATCTTTCCACGGCAAGACATCTTTTTGACTTCTACCTCAGTATTTTTTTTTAAGATTTTATTTATTTTTTAGTTAGAGAAAGAGCAAGCGAGCAAGCACAGGCAGACAGAGTGGCAGGCAGAGGCAGAGGGAGAAGCAGGCTCCCTGCCGAGCAAGGAGCCCGATGTGGGACTCGATCCCAGGATGCTGGGATCATGACCTGAGCCGAAGGCAGCCGCCCAACCAACTGAGCCACCCAGGCATCCCTACCTCAGTATTTTTAATGGCTACAGACTATTTCTGTCGGTGTACCGCATCTAACCATCCCACTCTCATGAGGATTAACTCCCAGTTTTTTGCTGTTAAGGCAAAAGCTACAGTGAACACCCTTTGGCTAAATCTGAGCACACACAGAAAGCCACTTCTCGGTGTACATTCTGGACCATGCGTGGCACCTGGCATTCGAGGACACATCTCCCTGTTGATGTTCTAAGGCCTCACTGCTAGAGAGAGGGTACCCCTTCCTCCCTCCCCAGGGGTCAGAGTAACCCCAGAGTAACCCAGTTTGGATGTGCCCCAGGTCCAGACTCTCCTCTTTATTCAGGACATCACAAAAGTCACTGTAAAAAGGAAGGCAATTTAAGCGAAATCCCAGAACTTTTCCAAATCTGTTTGTCATCAAGGTGGAAAGTAAACGTTTTCCGTTACTTATTAGCCTCACACTTGTAGAAGCCATTTCCCTTGCAGTTTCCCCGTCTGGCAGAATTACCGTTTGCTGTGGGAAAGAAGGATGCAGAACCTCATAGAAGGACGATCTTTTAGTAACTGAAATGAAACGGATGCTCAAGGACGGACGCTCAAGGCCGAGCAGACCCAGAACACAGCTAATAACCATTCTTTCTTTCTATTGTTTTTTAATTTTACATTCCCCAGGTTCCACCTCCTTAAGAGACAACTCACAAGACAGCACACTGAAATCTTTTTATGAAAGCAGTTATTGTCACTGCTCCACTTGGTCTGGAATTTTAAAACCTATATCCTTAGGGTCTGGATGTTTGGGGAGATTTCCGTTTTTATGTTTTCTTCAGAAACATATTTATGTTTTCTTCTCCAGGAAAGCCAATTACAGCATGTAATTAAGTATTTCCAGACTTCTAAGTCAGTGAAAAGAATCCAGTCTTCTTTTCTCTCAAGAGCTGGAGGAGACAGACCAGAATCCCACATTTTAAAATCCCCCTGAAAACAGACTATCGCCGAGATTTTGGAAGAGATGCCTCACTCACCGGGAACGGCTCCCACGGAATCCAGAAGGCACTTGTTAGCCAACATGACGTCCTCCCAAGGCGGTTCTGTCGCCTTGAGACACTCTAACAGCACCAAGTTCTCTAAGCTCCAGATGGTAACGCTGACTCAGTCTGAGGGGTCTCTTCAAACAAGATCAGCTCTTCCTCGGAAGGTGCCTTTGGGGGACTTCCTAAACTCAGTGCTGTGCTCAACTGGTGCTTGTCTCTCTTGATACTCAACACACGCTCCTTGAAATAACAGAAACATTTTAGTAAATTGTGTTCTTGGATCTCCCCCGAAAGCAGCCTTGCCAAAACTCTGTGTGCAGCTGAGTTTTCTGACCTTTCCAACTGTATTAAGTCCCCTGAGAGCAGCCTGAACGAGAACACCGAGGCGAGACCTTTCTGGGGCGCAGACACACAGGAAGACAACGGTATCATGATTAAATAAGTTTTTATTGTCACATTGAACTGCTTTGTCAGCTATACATTGTAGGTTTCAGTATGGCATAAAAATAAAGATATTTTCCTGAATGTCAAAATCTGAACAGAGAAGATGGCAATGGCACTTAAAACAAAAAATAAAATAAAATCAATTCACACTGGTGCTGAAGCCACTAGGAGGGAGCTGATAAAAACCGGAACACATTTGCAGATAAAGTGGTCTGCAATGTTTCAAATCCAATGGCAGTGGTGTAAGGCCAACAAAACCATGAGAGCAGGAAAACAGACCCCACAACGTGGTTCTCTGAAGAACGGCAGTTTTAATATTTCATGTTTCAATCTAGACTGGGTAATTTCATATTGGAACTGAAGCTCAGGGAGTAAACTTCTCTCCAACAAAATGAAACTTTTTCAGAACCTGAATTTAAAGTCTCCTGGACACCTTCCTTATTCTCCTAGGTTTCAGCTAGTTCAAAGGAAAGGCAGTTATGTCCCAAAGCATGAACTTCATGGGCTGACCACATCAGTCTTGTCATTTTCAAACCAGGAGCCTACCATGCTCACGAATGTCTTTAGTGGTTTCACACATTCTGGGCAAAACTAGAAAACAAGCAGTAATTAAATAAAAATATAAGTGCATCCCAAAAGAAAGTCTCTACACGCTCCGCAACTATCCTCCAAATAGCAATTAAAAAAAAATAAGTATGGTTATTTGGATTTAAAATGAATCTTTATTCACCAAGATTCCCAAACAGTTTATTAAATGTCTTTTCCTCCACAAATAAAACTAACACTAGGATTTGTCAAAAGAGCTAAATGAATTATATCCCTTATGTATGAACTTGGCTAAATCCACTGTGTCTGGAACCTGTTCATCATGAAACTCAGGTCTGGAGCGTAACTCCCTTCTGTTGTTATCCACTGCTGTGCGTCCTTCATCTTTAAGACTCCAGAACAGAGACCATAAACGTGGCTAGTGCAACATAGCAGTCGCCGTAATTCCCCGAAACAAGAATAAGTAATTTATTTTATGACATACTTATTTGGATGATTACTCACTGGTAATTAGTATTTCTGCATTTTTTTTTAAAGGCAACCATTTTAAGTGACAATATATATCAGGCTAGTAGAAAAAAGTTGAAACAAAGCCCTCCCTTTTGGTCTCACAAAGCCATGCAGACAAGAGAAGGTACATCCGATTTGTTCCGATCAGGCTTCTTGGAATTATCAAAATTTCTTTCTGGCACAGATGAGTTTGGCTCATCAGAGAACGAAGGTTCTTTGAAGGCTGCTGCTAAACTTGCTTCCCTTTGAAAAAGTGCATTTCAAGGCATGACAGTGCAAGAGGTAAGTTTCTGATTTATAGACTAGTTATGGACTAATTGTGCTTAGTCTCTATTTCCAATTTATCTTAAAGAACACAGAAACTATGTTGGTAAGTTTCACTTTGCCTAAATTTACCAATACATCCATGAATCGCACCAGAATTAGGACAATTTGATTATCTCAATGATTCCGTCATGAAATCTGCGCACTGGGTCTGCAGGTGAAAACCGGCGACGTGAGGCCCCTACCAGCTCTGTGCTCGAGGACCTTCCTGTGGGGTGGCCAGGGGTCTGAGAATGCATTTCTCCCCCCAGATTAAGTCCTCAAAAAACTCTCTCAATAAGCCATTAAGAAAAACAGTGCTAAGTGGAGAGTTTCTTTGTTTAGCTAAATCTGGGAGGTCTGAGTGTTCCTGGAGCCCCCGTCGGGGTGTGTCAGGGGTC
The DNA here is from genome assembly GCA_003697995.1 of Taxidea taxus jeffersonii. Lineage (NCBI taxonomy): Eukaryota > Metazoa > Chordata > Mammalia > Carnivora > Mustelidae > Taxidea > Taxidea taxus. Next base: position 32,063 of record ML107576.1, on the reverse strand, counting down.
GAGAATCCCGCGAATGGGAGCATTCACTATTAGAGGGTTCTGTGGGGTCAATCAGATTTTCATAATCACTGTCATCTGACTCCTCAGCGCTGTCTGCAGCTGCTCTTTGGGAAGGTGGAAGGTCTGTGCCGCTTCCAGGACACTTCAGTCCGGCACTGGTGGAAGCATAACTGGAAGAACCCACGGCCTGAGGTCGAGGCATAAAGACACTGGTTTCCATGCGCGAATGGCTCAAAGTACTTTCTTGATTGTTTGGGTGAAAATCGGAATAAGGGGGAGGAGGATCAGAGGCCTCTGCATCTCCAAGTGTACTTCTACCTTCGGCTGCAAGCCCAGAATAGGGCATCCGAGGGCTGAATGCCGGTCCCAGACTTTCGGATGGCACCTGTCTGTGGATCATCGCCTGCTGCAATCCTGGACGAAAGCAGAAAGAAAACTGTAACACTTCCTCTAGTTCCACAGCTTTGCATTCAGTGCATTAAACAGTCAACCTGAATGTTCTAGAAAATCGCAACAAACAAGTGAAACTGACAATTATCTTAAACTTGCACAGTACTTCATAATTTATAAATCCTGTTGCTATACATCAATCCATTTAAGCCTCAGGAAACCTGAAGTGTTACTGTCATCATTAATATCATTGCTTCCAAATTATTGGGCAAAGAAGCCAGAGTTCAGAAAGGGGAAGTGACTTCACTAAAGGAGTGGCTAGAAGTGGGGCCCCTGATACGCAGAGCAGTGTTTTAACTGCAGATCCTGTGCTACTTCCCTCCCCTGCTGCTCACCCTGCTCTCAGACTGTGGGAACAGAAAGATGAAATACACAGTCCTTACCAGGGGACACACTGTGGGGATGGAAAGATGAAATACACAGTCCTTACCACCCTTGGCACTCATCTTAATGTGAGTTTCTTCTTTGACAGGCCTTGCATCACAAAACCATATTTCTTTTTATTTTTTTAAGATTTTTATCCACTTATTTGACAGAGAGAGACAAGGTCAGAGAGGGAACACAAGCAGGGGGAGTGGGGAGGGAGAAGTAGGCTTCCCACTGAGCAGGGAGCCCAATGCAGGGCTCAATCCTGGGACCCTGGGATCTGACCTGAGCCAAAGGCAGGCGCTTAAGGACTGAGCCACCCAGATGCCCCTCAAAAGCCTATTTCTTTACAACGATGGGACACAACACACTCAAACACCATTTTCTTTATTTTCTTTTCCTTTCTTTTTTTTTAACACCATTTTCTCCTTAAAAGTTTAAAAGCCCTATGTTAGGTGGCCAATTTTCCAGGTTCTGGACCATAAATATAGCACCGTTTTTGGGGGTTTGTTTGTTTCATTTTTTAAACGTAAGCTCTACATTCAATGTGGGGCTCAAACTCACAACCCCAGGATCGAGAGCTGCACTCTCCACCAACTGAGCTAGCTAGGCTCCTGATACAATGTATTTTTAGGCATGTTTTGGAATAGTCCAGAGCATATCTGGACTCATATCTATGAGTCCCTTGCCTTGAAAAATACTGGTATAAAATTTAGAAAAGAACAAGGAAAATAAAATCACCCATAATTCTATCACCCAGATCACACCGTCAGACTTTTGGAAAAGAGCACAAGATTTGGGGTTAAAAGATAGAAACTTTAGATGTCGGCCTCTCCCCCCTTTTCTGAATTCCAGTTTTATTATCCAGCCGTGTGTGTGTGTGTGTGTGTGTGTGTATTTTAAACATAGCTGAGGGGCGCCTGGGTGACTCAGTGGGTTAAGCCTCTGCCTTCACCTCAAGTCATGATCGCAGGGTCCTGGGATCCAGGCCCGCATCGGGCTCTCTGCGCAGCGGGGAGCCTGCTCTTCCTCTTCCCCTGCCTTCCTCTCTGCCTACTTGTGATCTCTGTCAAATACATAAATAAAATCTTTTTTTAAATAATAAAAAATAAATATAAAATATATAATTATAAATAAAAATATAAATATAAATTTAAAAATTTATAAATATTTATAAAAATAAATAAAAAATAAACAGCTGAGATCATATGTTTATGCCATTTTATATCCTACTGTTTTTACTTAAGATTATATACTGGGCATTATCCCACGTTATTAAAAATTCACTTCAATGGGATGATATTCCACCATATAGATACGTCATAATTTATTCAACTATCTACTGCTATTTATTCAACTCCTCCAGTAGGCTGTTTCTCAGATTTTAGAATTATAAAGCTGTGATTAATATTCTTATGCATCAATCCCTGTCTGCATTTGATTGTTTCTCAAAAAATATAACACTAAAAATGAATCAGGGGTACCTGGGTGGCTCATTGGGTTAAGCCTCTGCCTTCGGCTCAGGTCATGATCCCAGAGTCCTGGGATCGAGACCCGCATCGGGCTCTCTGCTCAGCAGGGAGCCTGCTTCCCCCCACCCCTGCCTGCCTCTCTGCCTGCTTGTGATCTCTCTCGCTGTCAAATAAATAAAATCTTAAAAAAAAAAGAATCAGATACTACCTACCCAAAAATATAAATGACATTTTAACTGGTTTGCAAGTATTCTTTTTAAATTAGGAAAGATTATAAATTTTATGTACAAATGTTAAATCTGGTAGTATTACAGTAAACATGTCTATTCTCCTGCTGGAATCAATAGATTCTCAGGCCTCCTTCTCATTCAACCAGCTGGTTCCTTAGCTCAATTGTATCCATTCATCTACAGCTACCAAAAACCAGACATTTAAAGCCTTTGTTGTGACCATGACTATGAATCAAATATGAAGTGATAAGAATATTATGTAGCTCCTTTAAGTGGCTACGTGATGAACACAGGATGTGGTCCCCATATGCTAGGTTTGTCGGGGGTCAACTCAGTAAGAAACATCCCAGCCGAGGTAAAGAGATCACAGTAGTCCACTCAGACACACGTCTGCACCGATCACTTCTCGGGATTTACTCTAACTTGCTTCAGCCCTTCTACAGTTAATCTTCTTTTCTTTTCTAGTTTAAAATACTTGAAGGAAGGGGGGGCACCTGGGTGGCTCAGTCTAAGCATCGGCCTTCAGCTCAAGTCACGATCCCAGGGTCCAGGGATCGAGTCCTGTATCCGGCTCCCTGCTCAGCGAGAAGCCTGCTTGTGTTCCCTCTCTCCCTTTGTCTCTGTCAAATAAATAAAAATCTTAAAGAAAAAAAAAAAAGATACTTGAAAGGGTACCATGGAAAACAGTCCTCTGTTCTGGAAGTACAAGAATGCTCTTTCACCAACAGCCTCACGGGGGGCTTGACGACTGCAGAAGGATTTCCGTTATTCATTCTAGGGTTTGATGTTTGAAAAAGACATTTCCCTGACATCAAATGGTGAAAACAATAGGAAAACTCACTTCTTTCTTGCTCCTTTTCATTTTTCCTCTGAGTGATTTGTCTTCTTAATTTGTTCACTTCTGCCTGACAAGATTCAACAACTCGCTCACTCTTTTCTACATCTGCACACACTGCCTGAGGGAAAAATGACAACAAGAACAATCAGTTTCCAATCCAAGTACAAGGCAATCCATGAAGATAGCCCGGACTGCAACCCTAGGAAGAGACCAGATGCTTTACTGAGGCAAAGAGCGGACATGTGAGGCAGAACAAGATCATGAAGGTCCCGGGGACCAGTTCTGCAGTTCACCGACTTGCTTTTCTTAATTTTGTTACGATGATTATCTATTTAGGCTGTAAATTCTTGAAAAGTTAGGGTAAGGTGATTTTTTTATTAAATGATTCTTTTTTATTAAACGGAACAAAGGATTTTTGATACCAGTCTAGCATGCAAAGGACGAACAAAAGATAAGACAAGAATGAGATGCTTTCAACTTTAATTTATAACCAACAAGCAAAAATCAGATGTCACAAATAGACTTATTTAACAGAAAATATTTGTAATTGGGGGAGTGGGAAAGAAAGTATCTTTCAAAGTCAAGACTCTAAATAAAGACAGCTAGTGAGGCCACAGCCCTGCCCTCTGACCATCTGGATCAGGGCGCTCTACGTGAGACCAGGGTTTGCAGAGCAGGCTTTAGTCACTCTGAGTGAATGCAGAACAGCCACTATGAAGTCGGCTAGATAGTGCTGATGGTCTGAAAAGAGCATGGTCATGAATTTAGGACAAAAAGCTGTTTTTCACTGCACGTTCCTTCCATAGCAAAAATCCCAGAAATTGCTGGAAAGTAGGCCAGTCACCAGTGAGCCTGTTTCACTGCTAGGTGGGCCGTGACCGACTGTGGAACGCGAGCACTGGAAACTGCCTATTGTAGGCTTTCTTCTTTAGCCCCAGGCAGATCCCTCTGCTTTCTTCTTTTTCAGGAGCTGCCTACACCCCCTTCTCTGTTCCTTGCGGCTTCTTCCTCAAAGCTAGGCTCTCTCTGGGCCTGGGAGAGCTTCTATCAGGCCTGCCATCCCTCTTCTTGTTCTCAAAGCCTCTTTTGTTCTTAGGGTTTAGGGTAAATGACTCCTAAGAACACACTGGGGATGATGAAAAGATCGTGGGAAAGTACTGTGAGCACCTAGCTCAGTAAGTGGCTTGTAGGAGATGTTTCCATAAATATTTGTTGCATGAATGACTAGGAATGAAGAGGCTGAAGAGTGCAATCCTCCCACTCAATGGAGGTAGCTGGGGGCAAAGCGAGTGACCCAGAGCGAAGGGGCAGAGCTGTACCAATTACGGGTGCCCTCTGATGCGTCTCAACGTCGAATATACTGATGGAGACAGCTGTGGTCTTAGCAATCCTCTAAACTTGGAAGAGATTTTCCGAAAGAAAACACAGTTATCAACGGGGCACGCACATTCAGAATAGTAACAGAAATGCTGGACTTCAGACTCTACTTCAGGCCCATCAAGAAACAGCCTTTTGTAGGCCAGCATGAGTAACTACCCTGCACATCTGAGATTATTTTGGGAAAGCACATTCTGACTTTCGGACCATGATTCATTTGTCAGTGGGGAGATTATTAAAAATTAAAGTAGAACTAAAAGCATTTGGGCATTAGAAATAAGACAAAAACTAGTGAATAAATCAGTTACCTGCACTTTCTCCTGAAGTGCATTATAAACCTGATAAATCGCCCTGATGTCTTTCATGACTCCGTCCTTATCAAAAAAGTCAGTACTGGAAGACAGAAAAAAGAGATCACAAAATTATTAAATTGCTATGGACCCAAAAGGCATTTTCCTATCATTTCCACCTTAATTTATTACATAAATGCTGCAACTCCAAGTGTCTGAGCAACAGTGCCCACGCTACTAGAATTACAGAAGAGGGAAAAAAAGAACCCATGTTACCAAGACAACTTAAAAAATAATAAAAAGCTATATATTTTTCAGTGGCCACATTTAGCTTTGGAATCTCAGAAATATACACACTCTGTGCAAACTTTTACACCAAAAAAAAAATTTCTTTTGTAGCAAATGTTTAAAAAAAATTACACGTAAAAATAAACGATCTTTCCGATCACCACAAAATTCTGACATACAGTGGCAGTGGTCTAGAGGATGACTTGACTGCATTTTTCAGTTTCAATCACATCAAAACTGATTTCACGTGTCTCCATAAACCTGTTGAGCACTCTTCACAAAAGACAGGAAGACATTTTCATTGTACTTTCAACTCACCCATGCTCTTTGATAACTTTGGCGTAACTCTGAGAAGTGTTTGGCACTGAAGACACTTTATACTCCTGCTGGCTAGTGTTGCCTAGATTGGGGATGGCAAGGGTTATCCTTTGATTATACCTGTGGGAGGATCCAGAGAGACCCTGTTAAAGGTGTTGCTCTTCCTGAACTCTGGGTCTCTGCGTTGTTGAACTAACAGGTCTCATGGGGCAGCTACTTGCACAGATGACCCAAGGATGTCTGAGTGAGTAGAAACTCGACGATAAACTCCTTGAGAGCAGAGCTCATATCCCCACAGCAATGGGCAAAGTGCTGAGGTGGTTTTAAGAGCTCAGGAAATACCTCCTGATTGATTAATTAATGAAACCTTGCAGATGGCTATTTAAGAATTTGTTTCCGTTGATGTTGATGTAATATAATCTACAAGTAAATTTCCAGAAGGAAATCTTTCTCTGACAGACATCAAAATCGTATGACTTTTTTTTTTTTTGCCTTCACAAGTTCACAATGCAGAACCTTCATTAACCAGTAGGTGGATCAATTTGACAATTTTGTCTTTGAAATTGGTTTTAAAATTACAGACTTCCAGAGCAGTAAAACTGTATTTCTACATAATGGATTATGGAGAAGCAAATGATGATTTCCAGCTGTTTATTCCTGTAAGAATTTATGCACAATTAACATATCTTGCCAATGCTTCTTGGTTCAAAAACAATTTTAATTTATACAACTGATAGGAAAATACCTTCTCTCAAAGAAAACTAGCTGAAAGGGATTTATAAAAGCTTTTCTTTAAAGATGCTATAAAATGCACATTTTCAAAGTCATAAATCCCAATTACACGTACTAACATCTTTACTATTTATTTGAGGCTGGTGGGAATGCTTTCTCTACCTTCGATTTGGTCTAAAGAGAACGTATTCTAAAGCATGAGTGGAATTGTTGGCAGTGGAGATGAAGCTGAAGAGAAGGAAAACGAGGTCGGGCACCCCGAGGATGCGGGTGAGCTGCTTATGGATAACCTGCTCTCGGTACGACATCTGCTGCTGTGTGTTTCGCCGGAATCTGTACCATCCAATAACTTTCTGCAGTAAAAACAGAAGGAAAAAAGGACGAAGAGTTGCATGAAATCTTAACGAGTTTAATGCTGAATGTATCCATGCACACACTTGTACGCGCGTTTGTAGCAGCCTGACAGACAACAGCTCAAAACTACAAAACAGCCCAATTGTTCACCAACGCGTGAATGAATAAACAAAATTCCTAGAAGAAAACAGGCAGTAATCTTTTTTTTTTTAAGATTTTATTTATTTATTTGACAGACAGAAATCACAAGTAGGCAGAGAGGCAGGCAGAGAGAGGAAGGGAAGCAGGCTCCCCGCTGAGCAGAGAGCCCGATGTGGGGCTCGATCCCAGGACCCTGAGATCATGACCTGAGCCGAAGGCAGAGGCTTTAACCCACTGAGCCACCTAGGCGTCCCCATAGATAGTAATCTTTTGATATCAGCCATAGAAACATTCTTCTAGATACGTGTTCTTTGGCAAGAAAAACAAAAGCAAAAATAAACTACAGGGACTACATCAAAATAAAAAGCTCGGGTGCCTGGGTGGCTATTAAATGGGAGAAGATGTTTGCAAATGATGTATTCAATAAGAGGTTACTATCCAAAATGCATAAAGGATTAATACAATTCAATACCAAAAAAACAAATAATCCAATTAAAAAATGGATAGAGGACATGAACAGATAAATTTTCCAAAGAAGACATACAGATGCTCAACAGACACATGAAAAGATGCTCCACATCACTCACTGGGGAAATGCTTATCACCTCACACCTGTCAGAACAGCTTAAAAAAAAATAACTCAAGAAACAAGTGTTGACAAGGATGTGGAGAAAAAGGAACCCTTGTGCGCTGTTGGTGGTGGGAAGGCAAACAGGCGTGGCTACAGTGCAAGACAGTGGGGAGGCTCCTCAGATTTAAGAAGTGAAATACCATATGATCCAGTAATTCCACTACTGGGTATTTACCAGAAGAATACAAGAACACTAATTTGAAAAGATACACCCACACCTATTGTCTATTGCAGCATTATCTATAATAGCCAAGGTACGGAAGCAGCCCAAATGTCCATCAATAGATACATGGATAAAGAAGTAGCATATAGGGGCACCTTGGTGGCTCTGTGGGTTAAGCCTCTGCCTTTGCCTCAGGTCATGATCCCAGGGTCCTGGGATCGAGCCCCGCATCGGGCTCTCTGCTCGGCGGGGAGCCTGCTTCCCCCACCCCGTGCCTGCCTCTCTGCATGCTTGTGATCTGTCTGTCAAATAAATAAATAAATAAAATCTTAAAAAAAAAAAAAAGAAGTAGCATATATACACACAGTGGGATATTACTCGGCCATAAAAAAAATGAAATCTTGCCATTTGCAACACATGGATGGATCTAGAGAGTTTAATGCTAACTGAAAGAAATCAGTCAGAGAAAGACAAATACCACATGATGTTATTCACATGTGGAACTTAAGGAAAAAATGAACAAAGAAAGAGACAAAAAACATACTCTTAAATACAGAGAGCAAACTGGTGGTGGCCAGAGTGGGGGTGAAGGGGGGTGGCTGAAATAGGTGAAGAAAACAGAGAGTGCTGATCATGATGAGCACTGAGTAAGGTACAGAATTGCTGAGTCACTGTATTGTACACCTGAAGTTAATTTAACATTGTACATTAATTATACTTGAACAAGATATATTTTTTTAAAAAAGAAAAGGCCACAAGGAGACTTGCAAGGGTGTAGTCATTATCTTATTACACTGACCGGTTCATGGGTGTATGAATATTTCAAAATGTATCCAAGTAAATACTGTAAATACGTGCAGTTCACTGTATGGCAATTGTACCTCCACACAAAGATTTAAAAAGTTTAGCTTCATCGGCTCTAACTACAGGATAACTAAACTGCCCAAGTCAATTACACTGATATGCTCTCTGGAAGAGTATCTTTAATAACGTGATCTGCGGGACATCTGGGCACTTACTAAAATGCTCCTGGGCCCACCCAAACCTGCAGAATTAGAATGTCTAAGGGGAGAACAAGGAATCTGAATTTAAGATAAGTTCCTTGAGTTTTTCTCTTGTTCATACTAGAGTCTGAAAATCTCCATTGTAGAGACAATGAACTCTTTATCAGAGGAATAATCTTCATATAGCCTCATTCTATGAAACTTTTTTTAAAGTGAAAATCCT
>ML107576.1:0-23086 GCA_003697995.1 Taxidea taxus jeffersonii | reverse complement strand
AAAAAAAAAAAAAGAAGAAGAAGAAGAAGTAAAGGTAGCTTGGGACTCCTGGGTGGTTCTGTCAGTTAAGTGGCTGCCTTCAGGTCAGGTCATGACCCCAGGGTCCTGGGATCAAGTCCCACATCGGGGTCCTTGCTCAGCGGAGAGCCTGCTTCTCCCTCTGCCCGCTGCTTCCCCTGCTTGTGTGCTCTCTCTCTCTCTCTCTTTCTCTCTGACAAATACATAAGTCGGGACACCTGGGTGGCTCAGTGGGTTAAAGCCTCTGCCTTCGGCTCAGGTCATGATCCCGATCGGCCCTGCATTGGGCTCTCTGCTCAGCAGGAAGCCTGCTTCCTCTTCTCTCTCTGCCTGCCTCTCTGCCTACTTGTGATCTCTGTCAAATAAATAAATAAAATCTTTAATAAATAAATAAATAAATAAGTCAATCTAAAAAAATAGAAGTAAAAGTAGCTTAAAATTGTTAGTGTCTTATTAAGATTAACAGGAAAGGGGTGCCTGGGTGGCTCAGCTATTTATGCATCTGCCTTCGGCTTGGGTCATGATTCTGGAACACTGGGATGGAGTCCCACATCGGGCTCCCTGCTCAACAGGAAGCCTGCTTTTCACTCTCCCTCTGCTCCTCCCCCTGTTCATGTTCTAATAAATGGATAAAATTTGGAAAAAAAATTAACAGTAAGTTTAGGGGCGCCTGGGTGGCACAGTCAGTTAAGCGTCTGACTCTTGATTTCGGCTCAGGTCACAATAGCAGGGTTGTGGGGTTGAGCCCAGCATCATGCTCCACACTCAGCACAGAATCTGCTTGAGTTTCTTTCTCCCTCCGCCCCTCCCACTCATACTCTCTGTCTCTTTCTCAAATAAAGAAAGAAATGTTTTTAAAAAATAAATAAAAATAAATATATAGTAAAATTAATAGTAAATTTAGATTATATTTTGGTACTTTCATGTAGGAAGGAAGTGAACCAACCTTTGTTGAGCCCCCGTGCCAGGCCCCCAGGTAGCTTTATTACAAATATTTTCACTGATTTTTACAACCTTGGGAGGCAAGTAATGTTTTCTCCACTGGGTTCACATCACAATTAAGTAACTACAAGTAACAAAGGAATAGTTCCTGCCCTCATGGAGTATTACTGAACATAAAGTATAACTTCTAATTATATAAAAGCAATTAACTCTGATATTATTTTTTAAATTTTTTTAAAGATTTTATTTTGGGGGGCACTTTGGGTGGCTCAGTCGTTGAGTGACTGCCTTCGGCTCAGGCCATGATCCTCGAATCCTGGGATTGATCCCCACATCGGGCTCCCTGCTCGGCGGGAAGCCTGCTTCTCCCTCTCCCACTCCCCTTGCTTGTATTCTCTCTCTCACTGTCAAATAAATAAATAAAATCTTTTAAAAAAAAGATTTTATTTTTTAAGTAATCTCTACATCCAATGTGGGGCTCAAACTCACAACTCCGAGATCAAGAGTTACATGCTCTGCCGCCTGAGCCAGCCAGGCCACCCCGATATTCTTTAAACAAAAAGAAAACCCAAACACTTCTGACACTAAATCTTATATGAGAGATGTTTTGTCCAAAGTCACTGAGCTCATGAGTGACAGCCAAGATGGGAAACCTGTCTCTTCCACTGTACAATGGTAACTTCATAATTCCAAACTGGTCACATGATGATGGTCATTAAAAAGTGAAGAGTAGGTTCTAACAAGTTCCCAGGTGCTGCTGATGCTGCTGGCCCAAGGACCACACTTGGAAAACCAAAGCTCCAGGGGCCCCTGGGTGGCTCAATGGGTTAAAGCCTCTGCCTTCGGCTCAGGTCATGATCCCAGGGTCCTGGGATACGGCCCTGCATCGGGATCTCTGCTCAGCAGGGAGCCTGCTTCCCCCTCTCTCTCTGCCTGCTGCTCTACCTACTTGTGATCTCTATCTGTCAAATAAATAAATAAAATCTTTAAAAAAAAAAAAAAGAAAGAAAACCAAAACTCCAGCTGAAGCCCCTCCACATGTAAAGATGAAAGGGGGGAAACAGAGGCGCCCTTTGAACACTTACCCTCATTTAATGAAACATTTAGATTAAAATCCATCATTAATCCTTTCCCAATGGGGGAATCAGCTTATCAAATTAACACAATGTACACTTTAAGTATCTTACAGTTTTATATGTCAATTGTACCTCAGTAAAGCTAAAATAAATAAAATACCAAAAAAAGAGAAAAAATGTGAAGAGTGGTTCCCTTTAAAAAAAAAAGAAGAAGAAGAAGTCGGTAAGAAAAGCCATCGCCTGGCTGGAGGTATTGATGCCTGAGAACATGGCATGTCACACTCTGAGCAGTATGTCTGGGGCGTGAGGAGTAACACTGGAGTTAGCTCCTTTGGAGGACTGGGGGTGTCTCTACTCCCTTTCCCTGGCACCCCTGCAGACACCTGAGCTTCGATAGCACATTGGCTGCTCTCAGGAAACACTCACGGATGAACAGAATCTTACAGGTGGCTACTGGATGAGGCACAATGCTTTTCACTTACGTGGGTTCCAATTCTTTTATCCTATCTGTATTTTCTGAGAGACAGGAGACTTATGCATTTATTTTGGATATCAACAGACAGAAATCAACTTATTCATTTGTTTTTGCTAAAAAGACAACCCCATTGTTCTTATTAATGAAAGGTCAGATGCCAAATTAATTCACATTCGTGACACCCGAGATTCTACCTTTTAGAGCTAACAAGATTGTCGCAAGGCTACTGAGAAACCTCCTGAAGCTAAAAAGCCCATTTCTGACAACTATGTCTGGGCCATGATGAAAACTGTGGACATCTTTCCCTACAACCTTATTTCAGCCGAAGTTTCATAGACAACTTCTCACAAAGACTTTTCTCTCTACTCTCAACTAGATATTCACTTGTACTTTTTGGAGCCAAAGCAACCGTCCCCAATACTGGGCATGCTTATTATCTTCACGTTGTGAGCCTTTGGGCCTTATGATGATATTAGGGTGGCAGTTATGTTTATCATTATCTATTGCAGAGCAGATGCTTCCAGAAGGCAGAAACCCCCTTCTCACTTGATTTTTTGGCCTTGGCCCCAAATCTGAGGCTTGTGCAAACTTGGTAAACACAAGATGGAGTCTGCCAGGGCAGTAATTCTGCACGTCGCAGTAGATGACCATGTTGTACCTACTGGGGGATTTTCATATCAGAAACATTAGCCTTTGGGTGCCTAGCTGGCTCAGTCAGTTAAGAGTACAACTCTTGATCTCTGCACAGGTCTTGATCTCGGGGTCGTGAGATCAAGCCCCATGTTGGGCTCTACACTGGCTATGGAGCCTACTTAAAAAAACAAAAAACAAAACATTAGCCCCTATCTTAAGTCTACGGTTAAAAAAAAGTTTTAGTAATGTTATAGACTTTCTATATTTGAGAGCCACATGCCCTCCAGATAACAACAGATGCAGGATGTACTAAAGATCAAAACAGCAAATCCAATTTTATTGTTAATTATTATTTTAAAGATTTTATTTATTTACCTGAGAAAGAGAGAGCAAGTACATGAGCTGGGGGTGTGGGGGGGCAGAAGGAGAGAGAGAATCTCAAGTGTGGGGCGTGATACTAGGTCCTATGCATGACCCCAAGATCATGAACTGGGCGGAAATCAAGAGTCAGACGCTCAACTGCCTGAGCCACCCGGGCACCCCAATTTAATTTTTTTAATAAGCTCTACACCCAACATGGGGCTTGAACTCATGACCCAGAGATCAAGAGTCACAAGTTCTACTGAGTCAGCCAGGCACCCCCTGGCAAATCTGATTTTTAAACCCCCAAATTAATTTAGAAATGTGTCCTTATCTATAGCTAAAAAAAAAAAACCCAACAGAAACAAAACAAAACAAAATCCTACCTGGTAGAGTCCTTTTCTTTTTTTCCCCCCAACTTATTTTCAATTAACAAACACTGTTACAAACAAACTTTTCCCATAAAGTTCCCCTTCATCAGCAGCACCTTTCCATTCCCCTCCCTGAAGTAAACACTTTTAAGTTTGGTTGCTTTCCTTCCTGATCTTTTTCTGTACATCTAAATACTCATTCAGATTTGTGTTTTTACATAAAATAGGCTCAAATCATAACACTATTTTTTTCACGTAACACAGCTTTGAGATCTTTCTAGGTCATTACCGGAGAACTTCCCTCATTCTTTGCAATGGCTGCTTCATATCCCACAGTGTAGAGGTGCCAACACAACCAACTTGACCATTTCCCATTGGTGGACATTTAGATTGCTTTCAAAACCCTTCTTTTTGAAATAAACATCCTTGGAGTTTTGGAATAAACATCCGAGGCCAGACTGCTGGGGTTAACCTTGGGCTCCACCATTACCCACTGGGGACCTTCAGCATGTCCCTCACTCCTGTTCCTTCAATTGTAAAATGGGGATGGTAAGAACAGCAATTTACCTCCTAGTTCCAACAACGGGAAAGTGCTTAGAACGCGGCCTGGCACAGAATTGAGCTATTCATTAATGCCCGCCTTTCATATCTTTGTGCCTAGATGCAAATGTTTACTTGGGCCAGATTCCTAGAGGTGGAACTGCGTCTTTAAAATTCTGTTATTGCAGGGCGCCTGGCTGGCTCAGTACGCGGAGCACGTAACTCTTGATCTCGGGGTCGTAAGTTTGAGCCCCACATTGGGCAACGAGATTACTTTAGTAATAATAGTAAAGGAAATTAAAAATAAAATTCTGTTATTGCAAAACTCTCCTCCTAACTGTTTGTTATCAACTTACATTCCCACCAACTACAGCTTTCCCATTTCCCAAGGCCTCACCCAAAACTGGGTATTAGCAATCCCTTTACACTTTTGCTAATCTGATGGGCAAGAAAATAATATCACGCTGTTTCAGTTTGCATTTCCGGATTGAAGATAAATATCTTTTCATTATTTCTTGGCCATTTGTGTATTTCTTTTTTCTTTTGTGAATTTCCTGTTCATATTCTTTATTCATTTTTGTCACTTTGAATTTTTTTCATCTATTTAAAAAAATACCTCAGGGCACCTGGGTGGTACTATCACTTAATCATCTCAGTCTTGGTTTCAGCTCAGGTCATGATTGTGGGATTGACCCCCACATCAGGCTCTGCGTGGAGTCTGCTTAAGATTCTCTTTCTCCCCCTCTCTCTGCCCCCCCCCCCCACGTTGTCTCTTTCTCTCTTCCAAATAAATAAATAAAATCTTAAAAAAAAAAAAAATACAGGTGCCTGGGTGGCTCAGTCGGTTAAGCAACTGCCTTAAGCTCACGTCATGATCCTGGAGTCCCGGGATCAAGCCCCACATCGGGCTCCTGCTTCTCCCTCCGACCTTCATACACTCTCTCTTTCTCCCTCATTCTCTCTCCAAATAAAAAATAAAATCTTCAAAAAAAAAAATACTCCTGTTACTTTTAATGTGTAGTGAGTACTCTAGAAAATTGCTCCAGGGCGCCTGGGTGGCTCAGTGGGTTAAAGCCTCTGCCTTTGGCTCAGGTCATGGTCCCAGGGTCCTGGGATCGAGCCCCACATCAGGCTCTCGGCTCAGTGGCGAGCCTGCTTCCCCACCTCTCTCTCTGCCTACTTGTGATCTCTGTCTGTCAAATAAATAAATAAAATCTTAAAAAAAAAACAAAACTGCTCCAATGAGAATTTTCATGGAAGAAATTTCAGTTTTAGAAGGTATAATAAAAGTTCATTGTCTAAAATATAAATGGAATGAGGAGATAGGTTGGTGCTCGACGGTAAGGACGGACTCCTGAGAGATTCCAGAATATATGCTCCTGGGCACGTCACTGAAAACAAGAGAGCTGGACCCCAATGTCTGTTGCTGCTCTAACTCCCTTTCCCGGGTGGACGGTGACGGGGTCAGAATCCAGAGACCTAAGCTCATCATCATCCATAAAGCTGTCTGTCCTTTCTTCCAGCCTTCCCAGTCTTCCTTTCATCTTACCTGCTTTTCTTTCTGCTTTTCCAACTGACGGTGCAACTGAGCCGGCCCGCGCGTCACAAGGCTGCCGACTTACTCTGACCTCACTCTTGTCCCGGTGCCCTTCTTCAGACACCTCGGGAACCAGTCCCACAGAGCTGATTCTTTTTTTCCAAGAGTAATCTTTTAAAAGCTTTTTCATAATACACACTTCTAAACAAAGGCATTTTTTCTGTGGGACAAACTGAAAACTTGTATTAATTTTTTTTTTCCTCAAGGGATGGTTTAATAACAAATCTACTTTTCTGGAATTAATATTTCAAGGTAGAAAAGTAAAACCCACACATGGTACAACAGAATAAATTATAAATGAGATCATCAGACAATGCCACAGCAATATAACCGGTTCATTTTCAATTCTAGTCAGACTTGCTTACCATACATAATCAGAACATTATATGCATATGTTGACAGAAAAAATAAACACATGACCTTTTGGAAAAACATCTATGTTTGGCCTTAATTGAACTTGAAAGGGTAACATATCCAGAGATGTTTAATTATGACTTACATTTTTTAGAAATATTTTTCCTGGTTATAAAATTAGTGCATGTATATAAGATACTTACAAAATTACTTTTTAAATTACAAAAGAGAAAAAAAGAACCACCCAGAATCAACTCAACTAATTTTTAACTCTCTAGAGTACGGTTCTTGTTTTTCCTTCCGATTTTTACATAATGGAATCACACTATAAATATCTAAATTTTCTTTCTATTGATAGGTTATGAACATTGTCTCACATCTGCATTTACCCTTAAAATCTACTTAAGTCAACAGAACTCTCATACATTAATATCAAATCCTATTGTTTCATTTTACATTCCCTTCTGGTTTTAAGTTTAGGTGATAAAATAAATAGTGATTTCCAAATCGGACTGGGCAACAAACAGGACATACCTTTCTCCGATCCTTAAGAATCCTGTCCAAACTCTCTTCGTTAACTTTGCTTGCATAGTCATAAAAACTGTTTTTTTTAAAGAAAATACATTTTATTAAAATTGTATGGTATTTTGAAATGAATACACTTAGCCATTTAGCTTCATGCATCTATGGGTCACTACATTCTAAAAGCTGGTAATCAAGATATAAAGATATAATTGCTTATCTTCAACAGATAACCAGAGAAATCAATCTCAACGCTTTACTGATGATATAAGATATCTTTTGCATCAAAGAATACTCAAGAGACTGCTACGTTCAAAAGGTATTACTTCCACATGTGGGAGGTACTGATAGCAAGTAATTAGAAAACGTGTGGTTTCCAATGGCTGTGACATCTCTTCCTTGTTTCTAAGTATCAGTTACTTATGGAGGAAAAAAGAATACAGGAGCTTATTTTCTGAGAAATGCAGAAGGGAAATGAACATCCACTTAATGCTTAAGAGGCCTGGCTGCATGCTTTCTCACCTGATTTCTTTTCATTCTTGCCTCAGTGCTGGTAAGTAGGTATTACTGAAGCCCAACATGTCCCAAATTTTATTCCCAGTTTTGTAGGTAAAGATACTTAGGTTAAGTGACTTGCCCCAAACTATACAGGTGGAAGATGGAAGAGCTGGGCTTTGAAGCCAGGTCTGCCCCTCAAACAGACCTATCCGACCAGGATCCTACGGTAAGCAGGCATAATGATGTGTGGGTTTTCCTACCACTGATGGTGCTTTTAGGAATGCCATCC
This sequence comes from Taxidea taxus jeffersonii, assembly GCA_003697995.1. NCBI lineage: Eukaryota > Metazoa > Chordata > Mammalia > Carnivora > Mustelidae > Taxidea > Taxidea taxus. The sequence goes on along the minus strand of ML107576.1, from coordinate 15,411 downwards.
TTGGGACACTGCGGGTGGCTCAATTGGTTAAGCGTCTGCCTTAGACTCAGGTCATGATCCCTGGGTCCTGGTATGGAGTGCCTCTTCAGGCTCCTTGCTCAACAGGGAGCTTGCTTCTCCCTCCCCCTCCCCCTCCCCAATTCTCCCTCTCTCTCTAACAAATAAAATCTTAAAAAAAAAAAAAAAAGGGAAAGCCATCCTTCTTCCCTCAACCCACCACCATTTGGCCCAGGCCTTATAAAGCAGCAAGAAGTTCAAGAAATGGTAAAAACAAAACGAAACAAACAAAACCCACTGAACTGGGAGTCAAGAGATAGCAGTCCCAGCTCAGCTCTGCTTCTCACTGCATGACCCTGGGCGAGCCACTGAACCTACGTGCTCTCCACTTCCCTCTATACAGAAGAAAGAGTGTGGAGCAGACACAGACTTCTAAGGTTTCCTTCAGCTGTAAGAATTATAGGTGTGTGATTTAAACTTAGTTAAATCTTTCTGGGACAATTTTACCGACAGCGTTGTATGGAATTCCTCAGAAGGGCAAGGCAGGGCACACCTGGAAGAGCTTCTCAGAGTCAGGCCCAAATCAGACACTTGTGTGAACCAAACACAGCCAATGTGCGGTCCACGGCCTGAATCGTTTCATTTGCTCTAAGATTCTTCTCAAATGAACTGCTTGTCGCGCTTCCCACTCCTCTTCCAGTTACATGTACGTCTTAAAGTGATGAGGATCTTGGCTGCTTTTAGATTTTGTCCACAGGTAATCATGCTACATGAGGACAATCCTCTAAAATAATAAATGGAGGGGCGCCTGGGTGGCTCAGTGGGTTAAAGCCGCTGCCTTCGGCTCGGGTCATGATCCCGGGGTCATGGGATCGAGCCCCGCATCGGGCTCTCTGCTCTGCGGACAGCCTGCTTCCTCCTCTCTCTCTCTGCCTCTCTGCCTACTTGTGATCTCTGTCGGATAGATAAATAAAATCTTTTAAAAAAATAAAATAATAAATGGATAGGTATCTGTGTGTGGTGGGGCAGGGGGGCCCCCCAGTAGTTCTTGGGTGCAAGGGCCTGGGTGTGTGGGCCAGCTGAGAATGGGACAGGGGTCAGGGTAAAAGCAGCGGGGGACATACAGCAGAACAGCTAGGCGCCAAGGGTTGGCAGGTGTTAAAGGAGGGAGTGCTGACCAAGAATGCCGAATCCTACTTGAGGAAGGAAAGTACCGGCTCCCGGGAAGGTGGAACATGCTGGGGGTGGGTGCTTAAGAAAGAGCTGAAATCGTCCTGCCAGCCGGCAGGTGGAGGGCTCTGGGGCTGAGAGAGCAGAGGCCTGCGTATTGTCTGGGGAGAAGTCTGGTGGATGGGGGATATTGGCCCTTGTCTCTCTCACCCACCACACATCTGTCATCTGCTCCCTCCCTTCGGAATGTCGCTCCTCCCATTTCTTTCTCTTGCTGTCCTTTAGTCGGTCTTAGTATGCAACTGGTGTATGTTAACTTATACACATGCAAAAAGAAAGTTCCGTGTTCCCTTTCCTTACATTTTAAAGTTGAACACTGAACATTTTTTACTCTTACTAAAAACACCCATTAAATTCTTTTGTCTATATGTGATTCTTGACTAACTTCTTGCTCTGTTGCTGAAAAGCCCTTGCTTGGGAGACTGCTGGAGTAGACTTTCACTGTAAACCACTGAAGCCACAATTTATACCATCCATCCCCTATCTCTAACCTAAAACACACTGGACACTCAATAAACAAGGGAATTTGGATGCCCTCAGTTACACCTGTGACTTTATAGTCACAATCAGGTACAAGCCTAAATTCAATAGTTTTTAATCAATTAATCTTTCGGTAAGGACTAAACGTGACAAAGAAAGATGTGGCTTACCTAAAAAGCTTTGAACACGGCTGATGATTATGGATTTCTGTAATTAGAAAGAAGGAACACAGCTTAGTTAATCATGTAAGATACAGGCAAGTACAAAGTAGCCTACTTGTTTGTTTACTGAAACCTCAAACAATAAAAAGACAGTTTTCCTCTCCCAGATAGGTGCTGTGTGTACACTAGTGAGGGCAGTGTATCTTCTCAACACTGAAACTCAGGGACACCTTTTCAGGACAAAGTAAGCCGGAGAACACATTCTGTTCCCATTTGTCCACGTCTGATGAGCACATATCCGAAAGCTTTTACTCAGGAACACACAGCCATTGTGCGCCCTCATGCAATCTCACTTGGTTAAACAAAGCTTAAGAGGAAAAAGTAACAGCTAACTGAAGCATTTAATCAAAGTGGATAAGTAGTGTGAGGGCAGCTTGGGGAGAGGAGGGCCTAACCACCCTACCATCAATAACCCACTATTGACTCAGGACAAGCTGGGCCAGGTGTTCTGAAGGGGAAGGGAGGAGAAAGCTCTGGATGCCTGTTAACCCCTTCAAAGATGGTCAGCACCAAGGGAAACAGTCCTTTGTAAGGCAGATCCTAACGGCTTCTGGAAAGATTGCTCTGATTACCCAGAGGAAACAAGTCCTTCAAGCTCATCAGAGGGCTTAGGATCTGGGTGGCTTTCTAAGACCATGAGACTAATTAACCACTCAATCCTATTCCTAACATTCTTCTAGACAGAAACTCATCATCTGTTGTTCGAAAAGCCACAGCCACAGAGCTCCAGGCTGCAACTTTAACACAATTAAAATGAAACCATGACCCTGGCAGCCATGGGACTCTGCCCATTAGCTTCTCTACTGATGTCAATGCTGCCAAAACATAGGCACAGATGCAATCCTTCCACTGGAAAGACGAGTTTCATTGCCTGGCATGGCTGTTGACACAGTGATGCAAATAAGAAAACTTCATCCAGAAATTGTTCCTTCTTTTACACCAGCAATAATGCAGCATGCCATTCTACATTATTTCTGAGGTACTATTAGTAAATTAATTAGAATGTGGAACATTTATAGCAAAAACTTTACAGAGGGTTCAGGAAAAGAAAGAAAAGCTCACCTTCTCCTTTAAAGGAACGAATATTTTTAAAAAACCCTACGGTGGATCTGAATCCCAAACACACAGTGTGTCATCAAGTGCCCCAGCAGATTTCCGTCATGACTTACAACTGGTATTAGCAGCGCACTAAAGATACGCCCTAGATATCATGTGGCATTTGCTAAAGGAAGTTGGACCTTTCTCTATAAGACTTTTTGCAATGCCTAAACCCTCCGTGGAAAAAACAGGGTGAAGGCCTCAAACATGATCAAGACGCAGACTGCAAGGAAGCCGGCAGGCACACGGGCTGGCAGACCTCTGGAAACCGGCAGGAGCAGGGCAGCCCTGCCTGGGATTCCGGAGTCTGCCATGCCTCTAGAGTTCATCCACACGGTAGCTTCCTCTTCACATATATGTGGCATCTCTGCACTCATTCCCTTAGCAGCTCTCCCCACCCCCACTGCACCCCCACCGCCGCCTGTTCTCACTTATCTTCCTACCTCTGCTTCTGCTTCTGACGGAGACTCAACAGTCCCACTACCCCCTCCTCCCTCCTTCCCAGTAACTGCAGTGGCATCATCTAATTAACTAAGGAAGCTCTCTGGTGGCTGCCTGCTCCCTCCCCTTCTAGAACTAAGGGTAGACAACTCTGCTTAAGGTGAGTCAGCCAAGCTTTTAAAATTAATATGCAGTTGACACAGAATGCGACAATGGACACTTCGTGTTCAGAACGGAGCATTCTGTATGCAGTCCTTACTGTACAGAGTAAAAGTGTCTATGCGGGGATTCAGTCACTTGCAACAAGTAACAACTTTGGTAGATTCATTTTATTTAAAACATCTTATTCTAGGAGCACCTGGGTGGCTCAGTGGGTTAAGCCTCTGCCTTCGGCTCAGGTCATGATCCCAGGGTCCTGGGATCGAGCCCCGCATCGGGCTCTCTGCTTGACGGGGAGCCTGCTTCCCTTCCTCTCTCTCTGCCTGCCTCTCTGCCTACTTGTGATCTCCGTCTGTCAAATAAATAAATAAATAATCTTTAAAAAAAAAAAAAATCTTCTTCTAGAGGTCAGGCTATGCCAGAAAATTTCTTGATACCACTGGTCTGGAATACTACTCATGGCACTTGACCCAACGTTTGGCCTTCCAGCCTAGGTCTGGAGTCCCTGTTTCTATTTCGAACATGTATTTAGTTTTAAAAGAAAACTACTGCAATGATAACAATACACCTAAAATAACACCAGCAAATACCTTGCCCATGAAAGCCACAATTGTTTCATACAATGAACGGAATATAGCTAATAAATTAAACGTTGTGCAGCAGAAGATGGTTGTCATGGCGCTGCATTAACTGGGGCTCTATCGATTGGTACTTCTCTGCATCTACAGTACCATGGAAACGTATTTACCGAAAGAACCAGAAGGTTTATGAATCAGGTACAGTGCATGAAGCTGTAGAATCTGAATTATTTACGGTTCTACTTCTTTTAAAATAAATAAATAGCCAGAATATTCATCAGAAGTGCTATTTTTATGGTCACGCCAGGTAACAGAGCTCTTTCTTGCATGGTGTGTGTCCGTTAACAACGTCTGACATTTTAACCTTCGCATACCAAATTAGTTTTGAAAATCCAAGTGCAAACAATAAAACTACACCCATGTTCCATGAAACCAAATTCTCCATTTTAGGATTTTTAAAGAGTTACACAAAACAAAAACAAAACCTCAGTGAAAGAACAGCTGGCGACAGCATATCGAGTCTTTATTTAACAAGTCAGTATTGTGAGGAGTGGGTCTTATCATTTGGGTCCTTGAGGAAATGAACTGTTCCTTGTTTTTCCCCGATCCTAACCCCACCTCAATCCTCATCCTGGGCTCCCAACCCATATCCTAGAAGGCTATCAGAACTGGAAGGCTTGAGGTTGATGATGTGGCCCCAACATAACCTAACCTTCCAGCAATACTTCAAACCAAAACCACTCACCTTCATTCTGTATTTTCTTCACATAGAAACAGGCCAGATTCCCTGTATATCTTGTGTACTCCCTGCTCTGTGTTCCCCTGAACCCACTGCCCTCTGGACCCCAAGTTCACCTCCTTCAGGATACCTTTACTCTCTATTACTTTCAGCCACTAGCAGGGATGGGATTTTCTCTGTTCCTTTCTTACAGTACTCATCTGGTACAGTCATCTGGGACTTCTGTGCACTTGTCCTATCCTCCCCCAACTCCAGGAATATAGGGATCCACCTGGATATTCCTCTCATTGCCTGGCACACGCCTCACACATGGATGGTCAGTAAACGGTGGTGGCCTAAGTGAAGCACCCCTTGCTGAGATCTGAGTAACAGGATATGCTGTTTGGTGACATGCTCAATGTGCAGCTGAAGGAGTCTGATCCCTATTCATCAAAAGGAGACTGATCCAAAGAGAAAAAAAAAAGAGAGAGAGAGAGAGACTGATCCAAAGACAATCGGCGCATCTATAAATACTCCGTCTTCCCCAGCAATCAACCCAAAACTATTTGGATCGTTCTCCAGAAGGCTGTGTGGATTTAGCAAATAGCTCATGTAAACAAGTATGAACACCTTTGCCAGATCCCTCCAGGAAGGACCAGCCCAAAAGATCCTTGCATTTCAGTGTGTGGTGATGCTGACAATGGGGAATAATGGCCCAGTATGCAATCTAAGGGTTACTGTGGTTTTGAAGACACTATCATGAGCAACAGCAGAGAGCAATTCAGTGAAAGACCAGTTGGTGGATAAGAGCTTTATAGACTTCCTAACCTTACAGCCACCGCTGCACGTTCACACTGACTTGTAAAACATTTCATACCAGCTATCAGTACAAATGATTCACATTGCGATTTTAGCTGCTTTTTAGGTACTCTTTTTATCTTTCAGATTAAAACCAGTTAAGGACCAAAGAACAAAACAAACATCATTGACACAAAAAAAATATTCCTAAGCTCAGTGATAAACTCACCAATTACTTGCAGAAATTCTGTGTTGCTGATCTGTGAGTCACTGATGCTAAAGGTTTCTTCTTGTCTTACCTCTCCCAGCAGAAATCCTTCCTGAAAGTAATTAAAAAAAAAAAAAAATAGTTGCAGACTAAAAGTATTTTCTACTGGAACTAAAACAAATGGAGAGCATTATAATTTTAAAATAATTCTGACATTAATCCAAATAAGCTTGCACATAAACTACTATCCTATAAACCAATAAGGCTAAAGCAATCTGAGATATACCTACTAACTGGATTGCTTGGAAAGAGGATTCCATACACAATGAAATATTTTAATCCTTAAAAAAAACCCTAGTTTTTTTGAAGCAAAAATAAGCAGAGTGAATCCACTTCCCAAATCCTACCGAGTGTAATAACCAACATCAAAAAAGCTCAGGAAGCAGAAATATTCCAAGGTTGTTTTCTTGTAACAGCATATAACTTATTTCATTGTTTTAAACGCACTGTTAATGATACAAGGATAAAGAAGTTAACTAAATGCACAACGAATTGCTCTTGTACAGGGTGTGGGAAATGAGGATTTTAGCAAATAAATCACTCACATGAACGTTCTTCCTCAATAAACGCTGAGGTTACTTTCTTTACACCTTTGGAGAACACAGGCCATAAATTCTGGATTACACAGCACATAACCTACTGTGGGAACACTTGCTGTCATGTTGAGCACAAGCACGGTGGAGAACATTAACTCTACGTGCCTCAGTAACTTCCCTATGAGGATGGGCTAACAGGCTGCCTTGCAATCTCCCTTCTTGGAGAACCACACAGCTTGCTCCTTCCCTCCATCTCGCTTTTTACTCAAACAGCACCTTATCAGAGAGGCCTTCCCTGGCCAATGTAACAGAAACAGGGCACGCCAGACACTCTGTCCCCTGCGTTTTCCTGTAGGTCTTCTCCCAGTAGCCACATCCTTATATTAACAAATGCCTACACCTACTAAAATCTAAGCCCCATGAGAGCAGGGACTTTGTGCTTGTATATCTCAGCAACTAGCACAGTGCCCAACACATAGGAGGTGCTCAGTACACACTGGCTGAGGGTATCTGTGGGAACAGTGACCTTGTACTATGTACCTTTCTATTCCAGGCTGACCCTTCGAATCAAATACAGAGATTGCCTAATTTAAAAACACTCCCAGTTGGAATCTGTGGGGGTGAGGAGGGAGAGACGTGCTTTACAGCATAGCTTTTGTATTGGAATAGGGGAGGGAGTGTCCTAAGTTCCCAAATCATCACGTATGGGGCTTTTCTCAATCTTGAGTAATATACAAATTTCCTTTAAAATTTTCTCTCAAACCTAAAGGAATATCTATGACTACTTGTTTGAGAAGCAGTGACTAAATAAGCTTGTTTTATCCCATGAAAACCTTTCAGTTATGAATTCTCACTACACAAGAGCAGCTTTCTCTTTATAACAAGTTAATAAAAATTAAGGTGAAAGCAATTTTTTAAAATTCCAACAGAACTTTACATTTTAAGAGCATATCTCCAGATTCCTAGTGTTCCACAGTCTAGGGTTGCCAAATTTAGAAAATAAAAATATTGGACACTGTTAAATTTGAATTTCAGATAAACAACAAACAATTTTTATGTAATATTTAGGATATACTTACACTAAAAAATTATTTCCTATTTATCTGAAATTCAATGTATCTGAGTGCCCTGTATTTTATCTGGGACCTCTATCATAGTCCTCAGTTTGAAAAAGTCAACAATGACAGCAAGACATTCTAAAGCAAAGTATGAACCAGTGCTTCTTATCTGCTGGTCTGGATTGTCCAAACACTGTTACTTTATAGAAGGAGGAGGCAAACTATGGTGTGTGGGTTAAATCAAGCCTCATGCCTGTTAGTGTACAGCCCACAAGCTAAGAATAGTTTCCACTTTTAAATGGTTGAAAAAAAATAGAAATATTTCATGACATGCCAAAATTATATGAAATTCAAATTCAGGGTCCATAAATAAAGCTTTATTGGAAACTGTCACCCTAATTAATTTATTGTCTATGGTTGCTTTCTCTGTACAACAGAACTGACCAGTTGCTACATAAACCACATGGCTCACAAAGCCTAAAATATTTACTTATCTGGAAAAAGCTTGCTAGCCCCAGCTCTGCAGAATGAGTGACTTTAAACTAATTTCTTGCTTGGAAAAAACGGGAATGTGGTACAAAGGCAAATTTTGGTTCCTCAACTTAAAAATACATAAAATTGACAAAAGTATTCCAAATATATAATTGTGGCAAGGTTTAACATAACCGGCTATGGTCATATAAAATACATTTGCAAAGTCATGGTGAAAACTTCCATGAAGTCTAGCACCATGCCTGGCACAGAATAGATATTAAAGGAATAGCTCTTGAATTAAATTAGTAACAATCTAAGTAATGTAGCCATCTCTCTGCCATTTGTAGAAAAACTAACTGCTGGGGTGCCTGGGTGGCTCAGTGGGTTAAAGCATCTGCCTTCAGCTCAGGTCATGATCCCAGGGTCCTGGGATCGAGCTCTGGATCGTGTTCTCTGCTCAGCAGGGAGCCTGCTTACTTCTCTCTTTCTGCCTGCCTCTCTGCCTACTTGTGATCTCTGTCTGTCAACTAAATAAATAAAATCTTAAAGAAAAAAGATCTGCTTTTCAACAGGTAGCTGCTTATTCTTACAATAACCTCGCCTTTTACATAAACTGTGATATTACTAAGTACTCCAAGAACTAGAGATGTTAAAAAGCATTACTGAAACCATATTTAATACTTCCATGGACACTAGGAGTATCACAAACCACCTATACATGGAACTGCATTATATTATTAAATAGCTAGCTCTAGTATTAAAGGCATTAGTGTCCAGAGACATCTGCTAACTCTGGAAAAACCCACATTGTGTATATTCCTATCATTAATCTCTACCATCAACACTACACAGACGAAAAGTAGAATAATTTAATGCCATCCAATTATCTAACAGAATCATCTCTATGAGATCAGTTTTTATTAATGGGAGCTAAAGTTGCAGACATCAAACCAAATCCAGTTCCTTATTCTACAGTGTATCTTTTTGCTTTGTAATGATAACCTCAAAACCTCCACACTTATTAAATAAATTTGAATAACTCATTATTAACATCTCTTAAAACCATCTCTCAATTTGGTGGACAGATTAATTATGTACTTAAAGATAAAATTTATCTAGTTTCACAAAAAAACTTCCAGCTAGGCGAATGACATTAAAAGACAATTCGGAAAATAAAGATATTGAAGCAGACAAGCTCTGCTCCCTCTGAGCTCCGAAGCCTATGCGTTTCCGATCACTCATACCTAGGCCTGTCATTTCCCTATTTCACTGCGATTAGCGCCGTGGCTTTAAAACATTCGCCAAAGAACTAAATATGCAACTTCGAGGCAAGCAGACCCTACACCTAACACTCCTGTTTACATTCTCCATTTTCCATCGAGGCGAAGAAAACACATGAACGTATCTCACAAGTATGAATAGTGACAGCCATGGTTTCCCTCGTCGCACCCCACGACAACCTGTGAGACCGGCGGGCGGGGCTGGGTGCCTCGGCTCGGTCTCTCCGCTCTTTGCCGACCCCGGGAGCCCCTCGCAAGTCTAGAAGCCTGACTCTTAGGGAGGGGCAGACGCTTGGTTTCCAGAAAGCGACTCTTGACACTGCCGGCGGCCAACCTAGACAGCTTTGCTAAAAGGGAGACGGCTGTCCTGAGAGGGCCAGGAGGCGGCAGGCACTGAATGAGGGGGCCCATCCCGGGGACGAAGGAGCCCTGGGTAGCAGGAGCTCGCCGGGGGCGGGAGCCGCCCGGGTCACCAGCCCCTAGGGCCGGCCCGGGAGTCCGGGGCGGGGGAGGGGGGCGAGCCGCGAGTGGTCCCGGCTTGGCCGCAGGCACAAGCCCGGGACCAAGGCTGGAGGCTCCAGCGGCCGCGGCGGGGGGCCCGGCACCTACGTGGTCGGCGTTGCTGTTGGCGCTGTGGAAACACACAGCGCTGAAGGTGTAGCCCGAAATGGAAGCCGCCATGATGGAAATCTCCAACTCCCCCATCATGCCCCGCGGAGGGGACACAGCCTTCCGGCCGGTTCCGCCCCTTAGCATCCTGGGAAATGAAGTCTTCGGCGGATGAGGCCAAGGGGTCGCCGGGCCCGCGAGCGAGCGCTGAGAAATGCAGGTTTGCGTGATCGGAACTGACCCCGAGGACGTGTCCTCTTTGTGTGTCTCGCGCGCAGCACACCTCAGACACTGCCCCTTCTGAACGGCCCTTGAAGGTTCCCCAAATCGTCTTTTCTGTTGGCGGATGAAATTCTTACTGATAAAAGCCAGCATTGCCGTGCCCAAGGATGAAAGGAGGGCGATGATGATTCAGCCAATTGAATAGTTTGGGTCTGACGTGGAGTTACACGCTGTGATTTCCATTTGCCTGTGACCATTCTAGCGGCAGTCCCGACTACAGCGTCGGGGAGGGAGACGGGGTGGGGTGGGGGAAAGTGTGGCGGCACTCTGACCAGCCCAAGGGACAGACGGGACAAAGGTGGCTTGGGGGTGGTGGGAAGGAGATGGTGGTAGCTGTGGAGGTGGTAAGAAGCTGTTGGTTTCTGGGCACAAAAAAAACCACGAAATTAATGAAAAATCATGGAAAGAAAAAGAAGAACAACAACAAAATAACCGTGAAAATAAAATATAACAGGAAAAGAAACTCAGGGATCATTATTCTTCAATTCGTTCAATCGTTCAGGTTCAAAATGGACTCCTGATCTGTGCCAAGGCTCCTTCTACCACACTGGTACCAAGTTCAGCAAATGGAACTGCTTTTTGACAGTTGCACGGGCCAAAAATCTTTGACTCATTATTGACACGCCCCCTTTGGTCCGTCAGCACATTCTTAAAAATATGTGGAGAGTCTTAGAATTCACTGCTAGCACACCTAATACCTATGGTGGAGGTCCAAGCCATAAACTCTCTCCTGGATCATTTTAACCATCTCTAACTCAAGAGGCCTGAACTGGGGGTACCTTTGGCGGAGTCTGGAGACATTTTTAGATGTCACAAATAGGTGCCACTGGGTGCCACTGGTGCCACAGGGTGCCACTGGTAATTTAGTGGTTAGAGGACAAGGACGCCACTGATCATCCTACAAAGCATAGGAGAGCCCCTCTCCCCCACCCCCACGTCAATGGGATGAGGTTGAGAAACCCTATATTCCAGCTTCTGTCTTTAACCCCCTCCCTGCCAAGTCTATTCTCAACATAGCAACTAAGCTGGTCATGCTAAAACCGAAATTTAAAATTTAAATCATGTTGCTTCTTGGTCTAACCCCAAATCTTGAAATGATCTTGTCTGACTTCCTTTCTTTCTGCTGACCCCTTTGTTCACTCTGCTTCAGCTACACCAGTCTTTCTGCTTCCTGGCTATTCCTATCTCATCCTACCTCAGGGCCTTTGCACTTGCCCTTCCCTTTACCGAGTGCTCTTCTCACAGAGCATCGAGAAGTTTTCTCCTTTATCTCTGCTCTAGATGCTGTAATGTGTCAGCCATACCTACCCTTCTGGGATTGATAGACTTCTTATCCTAGTCGCAGGAGAAATTGTTTGCTTTCTCTGGGAATTTCCCTCAGTGTAAGAAAGTGTCATTGCCTAAGGTCATTCTCCTTTTCCTGGGCAACCAACATTCAAGGCCTTATCAGTGTAGATGGATGAAGGTCCACCACCTTCCCTTCAACTTGGGGCAATTCCAAAGGGTCAGCTCAGTTTCAGAGTGCTCTGTGGGGGAAAGGATGCTTCCTCCATCCAGCTCTGTTTCTTTCCCTTCCCCAGTAGGTGGTGAGCCTGAGAGCACTTCCTAATTAACTGCTTTCACGTTCATCTCAGTGTTAGACTCTGCTTCCCTGGGGATACTACCTATGACAACCTCTTGTAGGTTTCCACTTGGTGCCACCCTGTCACAGAATCCTTCCTTATCACCCTAACCGGACTGCAGCCCTCATCTGATGTTCTCAATCTTCCTCCCCTGTTTCCCTTCCCCTTTCCCAATCGTCACCACCTCACATCATCTCTGTTTTACTCATTTCTCCAGCATATTGCCTTTGTCCCTCCACTGGCATATGCTGAACTGCATGAAGACAGGGATTCACCTTTGATTTACTTCCTGGTGTATCTCCAGGGGGACTCAGTCCCAAGACCAGGATCATGACCTGAGCCAAAGGCAGACACTTAACTGACTGAGCTACCCAAGTGTCCTGCCACAATATTGTTAACGGAAAATGCAACTTACAAACAATGCAAATGGTAAGATCCCATTTCTACATATTTATCAGAACAAAACAGTGCATTTCTGCAAGTACGGGTATGCCAGCAAATGCCACACTCTGCCACGATGGGTCTGAAAGTAGAAACAAGAAAGCCCAGTTTCATTTGGATTATGCCCATTGGGTAGTCAAGGAAACTGGGACCTAAAATGTTTAAAGTAAGTGCTTTGCCCAAGGTCACACCTGGCAGGGACTAAGTTGTGATTGAAGTTCAAGATGGCTGACTCCATAATCTGTGATCAGGTAAGAGAATGCAAAGGAAACGAATGGGTGGCATCAGACATCAAAGGAGAGAAAACCCAGCTGGGTTTTGGGGACCTCTGTGGAGGGACAGAGGGGAAGAGAGGATAGCTGAGAACCGAGAAGGTGCCCAGAGCTGAATGGCTTGAGGGAGGTCTACTGGGAAGGGGCTGTGGTGGCCCCAGTGAGCTGTGAGCCTAAAGAAGCCCAAGGGAAGGCAGAACAATGACAAAAATGGCCCTGAGCCCTGAGACCAGGAGAAGCTGCATGCAGAGGGGCAGAGGAAGGACAAGACAAGGATTACACTCTGCTTTGGCTGGTGGTAGGATGGTCAGGGGCCAAACGAATGGAGAATACAGGGAAGACAGGGTTTGGAGACCTCAGAGCTGGGGGAGAAGGCTGTGCAAGAAAGTTCAGTTTTGAGCAGGTTGAGTTTCACACAACAAGGGACATCTAGGCCAAAGCAGTAAAAGCCTAGAGCTAGGGATAGAGGATGAACCTGGAAGTCATTAATAGTAAGAAAAATACCTAACATTTGCCGAACACTGACCATCTGCCAGGCTCTGTTCTAAGCTCTTTAGATGTACATTCTATGCCCTTATTCAGTTTTACTAACGATGCCCTGAAATAAATGCATTTTGTTGATTTTTAAAATTTATATATATCTTTTTAAAAGATTTTATTTATTTATTTTAAAGATTTTATTTATTTATTTGACAGGCAGAGACCACAAGTAGGCAGAGAGGCAGGCAGAGAGGAAGGGGGGAAGCAGGATCCCCGCTGAGCAGAGAGCCTGGTGTGGGGCTCGATCCCAGGACCCCGGGATCATGACCCAAGCCAAAGGCAGAGGCCTTAACCCACTGATCCACCCAGGTGCCCCCAAAATTTTTGTATTTTTAAACAATTTTATTTATTTGACAGAGGAAGCGAGAGTGTGTGTGTGTGTGTGTGTGTGCACAAGCAGGGGGAGTAGCAGGCAGAGGGAGAGGGAGAAGCAGGAGGACGTGGGACTCGATCCCAGAACCCTGGGATCATGACCTGAGCCGAAGGCAGCTGCTTAGCTGACTGAGCCACCCAGACGCTCCAAATAGACCTATTATAAGCTCTGTTTTATAACCGAAGAAACTGTGCTAGCATTTATTGAGCATTTATCATGGGTCTGGCACGTAGGAGTTCACAGGAATTATCTCATAGGGGTCCTATGCCATGGGCACTATTATGAAAGGATGGGCAAACTGAGGCCCTGAGAACTGACAGAACTTGCCTGTGGTCCCACATGATAGGGTCAGGGCTCAAAACCTGAGTCCAACTCTACAGCTGCATACCTACCTCCCGTTTTAGAAGGCTCACTTAAGAGCAAGTGGTGCTGGGAAAATAGGGAGGGGTTTTCAAGAATGGTGTCCTAGGTAGTGTTGATCACTACAGAGGATCCAGGAGGGTAAAGCTTGGAACTTGACCCTCAGTTTGCCAAATGGGAAGTGTTTGAGAACTCTTGAAAGCACAGTTTCAGGGAAGTTGTAGGTAAGCAGGGTTCCGGGCTGCAGGGATTGGCAGCATGAGAGGGGGACGAGGCAACCCAGGGCACCCGAAGAGCTCCCCCCAAGCCCCCCAACCCAGCCTATGTAATGGACACCTGGTGAGAGGACTGTGTTCCCTGGAACATTCCACCTTCTCCCTGGTGATGGGCAGCTCCGCTGGGATTGAACTTCCCCACCCTCCACTAAGAATCCTGTCGCCCTGGGTGATCAGAGGTGGTGCCCCACACAGCCGTCAGGACTAAACAGCTAGAGTAATCCTGGAGCCAGAGCAGGAACTCTTTATAAACAGAGGGTTTTTCCAGGGCTTCATACCAACAACTGTTTATAGCGTTCATCACACACAGCAAAAACATCTTAAGTGTTGGCAGGACACCAGGTTGAAGATGGTGTTATCTTTCATGGGTGCTTCTTAATTAGAATCTAAAACTTTTTAAGACTTAGTCACATTCAAGCTTGCTTTCTCTAACATCTAGAGCCTGGAAAAGATCAAAACAACCATTTGCCCAGCACAGCACTAATTGGCTGTGGCATTTGGTGGTTTTATTACACTGTAATAAGATTACTCATGTTATTTCTTGAGTCCTTTAATCACTATACACATGGATCCCCATCTGTCTTTTACTGTATTCTATCACCAGTGGTTGCTGGAACATCTTGGAACATCTTGTCTAGGAGAAGATGCACGTTCGGTCCTCACTGGGGTTTCTGTCAACTGTTGGTGCTGTTTACCTGTAGGGACTTATTGCTGAGTCCCTTATTGCAGTCCCTTATTGCTTGTTTGCTGAGTCAACAGAAACACAGTCTAGGAAACATTCCTTTTGGTTGGAAGGCAGCCTCCTAGGGGTCTTTGAGAGCCTTGCCTAGGACACTGGACTGTCAGTAGTTCATTGCCGCTACAGAAAACGCCCCCCCCCCCGACCTTTGGCTCATAGATTTCTCACATTATACTACAGAACTCCCAGTGGTAGTCAGACCAAGAGGCAGATGAATCTCAGGTTCATGGTTTGGGAGCAACCTGGTAAGAACCAGTCACCATCTATTTTAGGCACGGTGCAGGTGAGGAAGTTGAAGCACACAAGGTTAGGAGCCTTGGGCAAGGTCAGGTGCCTGGTTAGGGGCAGAGCTAAGACAGGCATCCGAGCATCTTGACTCCCAGCATTTTCCTCCACACACTCTGATTCCCACGACTGGAGAACTTTGGTGTGGAGGACGAGGAGAATGTGGTGTGGTGGTGTCATAAGGCAGTCATTTCTCTGGGCATAAATTCCCGTGTCCACCAGTGATGTCAAGTTTCGAGAGGGCAGAATGCTATTTTTAAGGGAGAATCCAAGCTAC